>RJWJ010024380.1:0-24882 GCA_004363605.1 Indri indri | reverse complement strand
GTGTTTCTGGAATTTGTTCTTTAATATGATTAGACTGAAATATGCTAATGACTGGAGGTTAAGACTACCACTGGCCACTTTGGGGTCATGCTTCCTCTGAGTCATAAGGCAACAAAGGGAGCTACTTGCTGAGTAGGCTAATTTGTCCTGAGTGCCAAAAGAAACCGAAGTATTACTCCCCAATAGAGGTAAGAAAGTGTATATTTGGAATGCAGAAAATCCCTTAAAGTGTCTTGTAGTATTACCATGCCCTGGGGTTAAGGTCAAAAACTACAACAATCCAGAAAGTTCTGGTAGTGTTTAAGACCCTTTCGGAATAAAAGTTTGTATCACTTTACCAGGTAAAGAACCATAACCAGCTGAAGTGCTTCGTGAAGGTAAAGAGAGTACAGGATGGGCAATGGAGGAAGGTAGTTATATATACCAGCTCTACCACATGACACCAGTTACAGAAATGAGGACCATAATTGTCATGAGTATATCCTCCTTATTTTGTTATGAATATGTTTCTGTGGGTATATGTATGCACACATACATACGCGTGTGTGTATATATAGGTATATGTATGTATATATATATAGATAGATATTAAGCAAATATCTTTGTTTTCTTCTTCCTTTTATTTACTCACCATGCTAAGATGATGACATAAGATATATTAACTTTATATCATATATGTATTGTTAATTTTACCTCATAGTTACTTAAGTTATGAGATATTAAGAAGAAGAGTAAACATCACTGAAGGACTTTACTTCTTTTCCTAGGGAGGGGGGTTAATGTATTTTTGATTGTAAGCAGGATCATTGTGTCACATTAGGAAGAATTATTACCTTCCTATTATCTTTATTTGGAGATTAAATATAGTTTAAGCAGATGTATATAGGTGCCAAGTTTACAAGTTGTGATAGTTGATTTTATGTGTCAAGTTGACTGGGTCATGGGGTGCCCATATATTTGTTCAAACATTACTTTGGGTGTTTCTAGATGAAATTAACATGCAAATGGGTAGATTGAGTAAGGCAGATTGACTTTCATAAAATGGGTAGACTATCTAATCAGTTGAAGGCCTGAATAGAATAAAAAAGATAACCCTTCTCTAAGTAAGAGAGAATTCTTCCTGCATATGGCTTTGAATTGGGACACTACCCTTGTTCCTATCTTTAGAACATGGGTTCATTTAAAAAAATTTTTTTTTTATTTCAGCGTATTACAGGAGTACAAATATTTAGGTTATATATATTGCCTTTGCCCCACCTGAGTCAGAGATTCAAGTGTGTCCATCCCCCAGACTGTGTGCACTGCACCCATTAAATGTGAATATACCCGTCGCCTCCTCCCCCCCACTGCCAAACACCCAATGAATATTATTACTATATGTGCACTTAAGTGTTGATCAGTTAATACCAATTCGATGGTGAATACACATGGTGCTTGTTTTTCCATTCTTGGGATACTTCACTTAGTAGAATGGGTTCCAGCTCTATCCAGGATAATACAAGAAGTGCTGTATCATCATTCTTCTTGGTGGCTGAGTAGAACTCCATGGTATACATATACCACATTTTATTAATCCACTAAGGAACATGGGTTTATTTATGGTCTTGGAACTGCTGTTCTTGGGATAGAAACTACACCTATGGCTTACATGGTTTTCAGGCTTTTGGACTAATTCCAGGACTAAACCATGAGATTTCTTAGGTCTCCACCTTACTGACTTACCCTGAAGATATTGGGACTTGCCATCTTTCATAAGCATGTGAACAATTCCTTATAATAAATCCATTTTGTGTCTCTATATATACATATTCTTGGTTCTGTTTCTCTGGAGAACCCTGACTAATAAAACCTCTATTTCAGTTAGGACACTTCTGGTTGCATATAAAAGAAATCCTGATTCAAACTGACTGAAACTTCATTAGACATTAAAGACAGGCAGCATGACTTTCAGGATTGGTTCATGCAGTGGCTAAAAAATGTTATCAAGGATGCACGGTAAATTCCATCTCTCTAATCTACCATGCTCATAGTCAGATTCATCCTCAGATGCTCATACTGCAAGTAATCCTGTTGCTATCCAGATGCAATTATGTTAAGAGAGAGAAGCTAAAAGTATTTCTTCTTGTGCTCTTTGCTATTGGTGAGTAAATAATTCCCAGAATTGGTTTTATGCAATTACTGGTATCAGTTCTATTAAAATGAATTTGTCTTAGATGAGTTTTATTTTTTTAGGTACGATAATGACTGTACGATTATGTACGAAAAATGTCCTTAGGAAATGCACACTGAAATATGTAATAATGAAATTTCATGATGTCTATAACTTATTTTTTTAATTAATTTTTTCACTTTTTAAAATTTCAGAATATTATAGGGGTACAAACACTTTGGTCAGATTAATTGCCTTTGCGCTACTCAAGTCAAAGCTACCAGAATGCCCATCCCCAAGACAGCATGTTCTGCACCCATTAGGTATGAATTTTTGCATCCTCTCCTCCCCCCTCACACCTGACTGATCCCTGATGAACGTTACTTCCATATGTGCACATAAGCGTTTATTGATTAGTACCAATCTAATGGTGAGTACGTGTGGTGGTTGTTCTTCCATTCTTATGATATTTCACTTAGAAGAATGGGCTCCAGCTCCATCCAGGATAATACAAGAGATTGCTAGATCACCATTGATTTTTGTGGCCGAGTAGTACTCCATAGTATACATACACCATATTTTATTAATCCACTCATGTATTTATGGGCACTTGGGTTGTTTCCACATCTTTGCAATTGTGAATTGTGCTGCTATAAACATTCTAATGCAGATTTCTTTTTTATAGAATGTCTTTTTTTCCTTTGGGTAGATGTCCAGTAATGGGATTGCTGGATCGAATGGTAGTTCTACTTGTAGCTCTTTGAGGTATCTCCATATTGCTTTCCAGAGAGGTTGTGCTAGTTTGCAGTCCCACCAGCAGAGTATGAGTGTTCCTATCTATCCCCAACCACACCAACATTTGTTGTTTTGGGACTTTTTGATAAAAGCCATTCTCATTGCATTAAGTGGTGTCTCATTATGGTTTTGATTTGCATTTCCCTGATGACTAGAGATGCTGAGCATTTTTTCATATGTTTATTGGCCATTGAAATGTTTCTGTTCATGTCTTTTGCCCATTTTTTAATGGGTTTCTTCCCCCCCTCCTTGGCTATGTGGCTGAGTTTAGTTATCAGCCCTTGATTGGATATATAGCATGCAAATATTTTCTTCTATTCTGTAGGTGGTCTAGTCACTCTAATGATTATTTCCTTGGCTGTGCAGAAGTGGAATTTGACCTGGTCCCATTTATTTATTTTTGTTGTTGCTGCGATTGCCATTGGGGTCTTCTTCATAAATTCTTTGTCTAGGCCATTGTCTATAAGAGTTTTTCCAACATTTTCATCTAGAATTCCTATGGTTTCATGCCTTAGGTTTAAGTCTGTTACCATTATGAGTTGATTTTGTGAAAGAGGTGTGAATCCTGTTTCAGTCTTCTACATGTGGCTATCCAGTTTTCCCAGCACCATTTATTGAATAAGGATTCTTTTCCCCAGTGTATGTTTTTGTCTGCTTTGTCAAGGACTAGATGGCTATATGAAGATGGTTTTGTATCTGGGTTCTCTGTTCTGTTCCATGTCTGTCTCTGTTCTTGTGCCAGTACCATGCTGTTTTGGTGACTATAGCCTTGTAGCGTAGTTCAAAGTCTGATAAATTAATGCCTTCTAATTTGTTATTTTTGCTTAAAGTTGCTTTGGATATACAGGGTCTTCTCTGGTTCTATATGAAGCATGGATTTATTTTTTCAAGGTCTGCAAAAATGATGTTGGTGTTTTAATAGGGATTACATTGAATCTGTAGATCACTTTTGATAATATAGACATTTTTACAATGTTGATTCTGCTCATCCATGAGCATGATATATTTTTCCATCTGTTTACATCCCCTGCTGTTTCCTTCCTCAGTCTTTTGTTGTTCTCTCTGTAGAGGTCTTTCACCTCCTTAGTTAAATATATTCCTAGGTATTTTATTGTCTTTGTTGTTATTGTGAAAGGTATTGAGTCTTTGATTTGGTTCTCGGCTTGACTGTTGTTGGTGTATAGGAATGCTACTGATTTGTGTACATTGATTTTGTAACCTAAGACTTTGCTGAATTTATTTACCATTCCAGTAGTCCCTTGGCAGATTATTGGGGTTTTCTAGACATAAAATCATATTATCAGCAAAGAGCAATGATTTGACCTCTTCTGCCCCCATTTGGATGCCCTTGATTTCTTTCTCTTGTCTGATTGCTCTGGCTAGGACTTCCAGCACTATGTTGAATAGAAATGGTGATAGAGGGCAGCCTTGTCTGTTTCCAGTTCTAGGTGGGGATGCTTTCAATTTTTTTCCCATTCAGTATGATGTTGGCTATGGCTTTTATTATTTTGAGGTACATTCTGTCTATGCCTATTTTGTTAACCATTCTTACCATAAAAGGGTGCTGAATTTTGTCAAATGCTTTTTCTGCATCTATTGAGAGTATCATATGGTCTTTGTTTTTACTTCTATTTATGTGGCAAATTGCATTTATAAATTTATATATGTTATACCATCTCTATATCTCTGGGATGAAGTCCTGCCATTTACTTTTTAATAGTTCTACTTTGCTTATATACAGACAAGGAGAGACAGATAAAGAAACATTAAAAAAAATCTAAAAATTAAAGAATTTAGAGGAAAGATATAAAAAGGTTTATTAATACTAACATTGAATTATTTTTTAGGTTTGAAAAATTCCAGAATCAAAACTTGGAAATAAAATCCGTTGATTGTTAATGAAAATCTGAATATTGCATGTTTTGGTATATTACATGTTTAGTGTTCAAGATTGTAGTAATCCTAGGCAGGTATAAGTATATTATACTAGAAAAATAAATGTCAATAATAATCCTAGAAAGGCAATCTTAAGAAAATAAAAGTACAAATATGTTGATAATAAAGAAACACATTTAAATCCTCCATTTTAAAATGCAGTGTTTATGTCAAAGTGTTTAGTCATGATTTTCTAACGTGTGATATTTTACAAATTTTTATTCTGTTCTTTAAGATGGCTAAACCATTTAAGACAATTTGATATGTTATACTTGTGATTTTCAGAGGGTTTTAAAGAAAATGTTACGAATATTTAAATATCTTAAAACATTTTGATTCTGTAAGTTTTTATTAGTATAAATATTTAGAGAAATATTGGTAGAAGTTGAACTGCATAATAGGTTTATAAGATTAATAAATTGCACATTAAACAGCAGCAACAAGAACACATAAGAAAGAATAATATTATAATGTACAGTTAAGGTATAAATTAAGATATGGTCAGCATATAAGTATCATGTAACTCAATTCTTTGTCTTCTAGTTGTATTTTTTTTTTTAAAAGCTTGCTGGAATTTTGCATTGAATATATAGGTCAATTTGGGGCTAAAATTGACATCTTTCCAGTATTTGTTTTTCAAAACCATGAACATAATATGGTATTTGGGGAAGACTGGTTCCAGGACCCCTGAGGACTGCAAAATCTGCTGATGCTCAAGTCCCTTGTATAAGGCAGCACAGTATTTGCATATAACCTATGCATACCCTCCCGTATACTTTAAATCATCTCTAATTTACTTACCATATCTAATCCAGTGTAAATGCTATGTAAGTAGTTGTTGTACAGTATTGTTTTAATTCATATTTTTATTGATGTATTGTTATTTTTTTATTTTTTGAATATTTTCAATCCATGAATGCAGAACTCACAGATATAGGGAACAGCCTGTATTTAACTTATCATTTTATTAGGTTGTCTTTAGTACTATTTAATTGAGTCTTCTTTAATTTCTCTCAGCAATGCTTGGAGAGAAGTCTTGCACATTTTCATTAGATTTATTTCTGAACATTTCCTGAATTCTGGTACCATTAAAATGGTACAAATCTTATAATTAATTTGCTAATTATTCATTGCAGCTATAGAAGAATATCAGTTTTATGCAATGACTTTGTATCTGACAACACTGACAAATTAATTCATTAATCTTAATAATTTGACTGACTTTGGGTATTCTATGTCCTCAGTAATATTATTTTCAAATGCTGACATTTTTCTTTGCAATTCTTATCATTTTATTTATTTATTTTTCCTGCATTATTATATGTTATAGTATTTTGCATACAATGCAAATACGAATATAATAGGAAGCATTCTTGTCTCTTTTCTCAATATCAAAGGGTAAATTTTTAATAGTATACCATTAAGTATACCATTTTCACACCATTAAGAGTGTGAAAAGCGTGTTTGCTATAAGGTCTTTGTAGACATACAGTTCTTAGTCCATTTAGTGTTGCTATAAAGGAAATACCTGAGGCTGGATAATTTATATAGAAATGAAGTCTATTTGGCTCATGGTTCTTCAGGCTGAATAAGAGGCATGGCACCAGCATCTGCTTTTGGTGAGGGCTTCAGACTGCTTCCACCCATGGTGGAAGGTGAAAGGAAACTGGCTGTGCAGAGATCACATGGTGAAGAGAGGAAACAAGAGAGAGGCAGGGGGCAGGGGGAAGTGCCAGTTATTTTTTAACAACAAGTTCTCTTGGGAATTAATAAAGCGAGAACTAATTCACTCTCCTGCACCCTCAGGAAGGGCATTGATCTATTCATGAGGGATCTGTCCCCATAATCCAAACATCTCCCATTAGACCTCAGCTCCAACAGTGGAGATCAAATTTCAATAAGCATCCAAACTATAGCATACCTATTATCAGATTCACAATGCTTTCTGAGTTTTGTATTTTAATCCTGGGTAGATGTTGAGTTATAGTTACTTTCTCTGTATCTTTTGAGATGACACCGTTTTCTCCTTTTAATCTACTAATATGGTCCATTACATTGACAGAATTTTGAATGTTTGAATGTTAAACTAACCTAATAATCTTTGATTAAACCCCACTTAGTTTCAATGTATTCTCTCTCACCCCCACCTCCACCCCGACACATATACACACAAACACGCAAACCCCACTCATATGGCTTGCCAATTTTTGTCTAGGGTTTTTATGTCTGTATTTTTGATAAGGATTGTTACACAATTTTTCTTTTTGTGATGCTATTTTTAGCTTTTGGGATAAAGGTCTCATAAAAAAGAGTACTTAAGAATTACGCAAGATTTGTCAAATGGCAGTTCTACTTGTAGCTCTTTGAGGTATCTCCACATTACTTTCCACAGAGGTTTTACTAGTTTGCAGTCCCACCAACAGTGTATGAGTGTTCCTATCTCTCCAATTTGTGTTACTTTTTCCTTAAATGTGTGGTAGAACTTACAAGTAAATTCATCTGGTTCTGAGGATCTCTTTGTGAAATGGATGGTTTTTAACTAGACTCAATTTTTAAAATAGATATTGTAGTTTTCAAATTCTCTATTTCTTTTCACATTTGGAATAATAGATTTTTTAAAAAAAATGTTGACTTTACCTAACTTTGTAAATTAATTGGCAAAGATATTTCAAATATTTTCTTATTTTAAATTATATAATTTATTTTCTTATGACTCTTTTTACCTCTGATGTTAACACTTTGTCCCCTCTTCTCCCTTTCTCTATCTATACATGTATGTGTTTATTCTCTTGATCAGACTTAATATTAAATATAATTTATCTTTTCAAATAACTAATCTTTGTATTCTTTATATTCTCTATTGTACATTTTTATATTTAATTAATATCTGTTTTAATGTTTGTTTATTATGTTCTTTCTTTACTTTTTTTAGGTTTAATTTGCTGTTCTTTTGATAACTGCTTAGAATGTGTGCTTAAAACATTGACTTTTCTTCATTTGTCTTTCCTATTCATTTAAGGCTAAAAAGTTTTCTTTTAATCACAGTTTTAGCCTATCCCATACATTTTTGATATATCTTATTTTTATTATAATTTATTTTAAAGTACTCTCTTTTATTTTGGTTTCTTATTTGAATCAAGATTATTTAGATATGGATCATTTCATGTCCAAAATTTGGGGATTTTCTTGTTATCTTTTCCTTGAACATACAGTCTTTCCAAAAATATATGGTCAATTTTGGTAAATGTTGTGAATTTATAAAAGATTTGAATTATTTTGTGACTTGGGTACAGTATTCTACATATGTCAATAAAGGCAGGTTAGTTGATTTTGATTGTCAGGTCTATATCCTTATTAACATTTTTGTCTGCATGTTCTAATACTGAGTGGTGCATATCAAAATTCTCCACTACAATTATGGGAACATTATGGATTTGCCTATTTTTGATTTTGGTTCTGCCAACGTTATATATATATATATTTCAAGGCTATGTTATTAAATTTTTATATATTTCTGGTCATTCAAATCATTTATTATTATACTATAACCATTTTTCCTTATGATTTTCTTCTTTAAAGTCTACTTTTTCTGATATTAGTACAGCTTACCCTATCCTTCAGTTGGTAAGTACTTGCTTAAGATTTTACAATCTATCCTTTTAACTTTTTTTCACTCTTATATTTAAGCTGTGTCTCTTATAAGCAGCTTATGTATATTTTAATCTAGTCCAATATTCTTTGTATTCTTCTTTGTAATAATTGGAAAAAATCAACTGTTTATATTTGATGTAATTACTTATAATTTGGGTTTATATCTTATCTTTTTCTTCTTATTTGTTCCACCTAGTCTATATACTTTGTATTTTCTACCTTTTTCGGATTAATTAAGTGTCTTTATTATTTCATTTTCCCCTCTGTATTAGATGCTCTTACTGCCCTACCTAGTTATTCTTTTCTGAGCAGGTGTATAAGATTGCCATCTGCTGTGAGTGTGGGTTTCGCATAGCTTAAACCTATACACTTCTCAGAAGAAAGGACCCTCTGCCGATGGGGGATTCTGTAAGGCTGGAAATACCTGGGACTTTAGCTAACCCCCAGGAAGTAGCAACCTATGACTGATTGAAATAACAGGGTACAAAATCCTGGTCTCCTTGCTTAAAGTTGGATGACACTGCCACCGTTATGGTCAAGGGTACTCCATGGGATAAAGTTGAGGCTAGAGTACACCTGAAACTTGCTCGCTTTCTTCCCTGCCCTCTCCCACTTTCCTCATTTCTCAGAAGTTTACTTGCAACTATTTCCTCAATAATCATGTCCACAGAATTCCCATCTCAGTCTCTACTTCCAGTGATTCCAACCCAAGACACTCTGTAAGGTTGCATGTTAATTATTAAATCTTTTACTCTTCTTTTACTAGTTATCCTAGAGGATAAAATATTCATTCTCAACTTTTAGGTAAATTAATAATTTTAGATATTTTCAAAATAATTTTATTTAATAAATTAATAATTTTACAATGCCATGGACAATGAATGTAACTTAGAGCATTCTACCTTTGCCCCACTTATTCTTTTGTTCTTATTTTTCATGCATATTAATCATGACTAATTTTTATTCAGGTATATATCCTTATTTATATCATTGTTGCTACTACTTCTATTTAGCTATTGAAAGAAGTTTGTTAAAATCTTCAATAAATTATTTCTATAGGAATCTTATCTCAGACTCTGCTTCTGTGAAATCTGACTTAAGACATAATTTGTTAGCATATCTGTAAATTATTCGTATTTTTTATGCAGTCAACATTAATTAGATTTACTTTTTCATTTTCTCTTTCTAATAAGGACCACAGGCCCTTCCAATTAGGACTCTCAAAGATAAGAGTAACTAATGCAACCATCTGATTGATTAGCACTGTGTGGCTGCTACTTTACCTTGCATGGCATATACTTTTCATGCTTAATCAAAGGCACTAAGGAGTAGGATAATGAATATTCTCTTTTGTTCTGGTTCATGCCTTTAGATAGCCATGTCCCATTCGTAGCAGCAGCTTTCAATTAAGCATTGAGGTACACTGGAAATTTTCTCTTCATTTTGCTTAAATAACTGGTTGTGGGTATGAAAATAAATAGATCAGAGAAGTGTCTTCATGGCAGTTTATTTTGCAAAGTCACAAATATCTCTGTGCATTGAAGCATCATCAAATTTTTTTGTTGGAACAATCAGTATTCTTTTTTGCAACAGTAGTATTTTATTTTAGAGGTTTATAAACATCTACCCGGAGGCCATTAGGACAACCTACATCTTTCACAATTTACCAAAGTTAAAGAGGGCAGCAATGATCTACCAACCTAAGAAATATGGTTGGAATGTCTTGGTCTCATGGAAATTTGCTCAGCTTATTTTGTTGGGGTCATCCTACTTTGCCCTTACATCTCATCAGCTCACTCCTCCAGACAAGTAAAACTGCAAAAAGGGGAAAAAGGTTCCCTGAACTGGATGTATATTACACAGATTTCTGTTTTATGTTTTGTTACAAAGAGTTCACTATGACTAGGAGCCCACATCTAGGTTCATAAATATCATACAAGAAACCAAGTACACATGAACATTTCTGAAAGCTATGAAAGTTGGTATTGGTTGTCCCTAAGGCACTAATTGTGGACAATGAGGATTGTAGAAAATCAGGTTAAAAATGTTGACAGTCAGTATGAACTGCTTGAGTTTTCATAGGAACATAAAAAATAAATAAATTTGTAAAATTTTTCTGGAAAACAGTAATCATGTTTGGTGATTTTTAAATGTATAAAGTGGAGGGAAGGAATGAGGTTAGAAATTTCATGAAAAATAAATGATTCCTATATTAACTAATAATTGCATCTACCTTAGGTACTGAGAGAGTTAATAATCATTAATGTGCATGTGATATACTTTGAAATTCTTTTGCTGGTTTTCCAATTGTTTTACTTCAGAATCTGTTGATAAGTAATTTTGATTAAAAAGAAGAAATAATCAGGTTGCTTTCTATGCCAAGTTTGTTCTCATCTGGTTGCTATGACAATCCCCTTTGACAGTTATTTTTTCTCTTTTGTGGATTTATCGCCATTTGATGTTATAAAAAAGAGTTTTCCTAGGTAAGGAGTGTGATACCTTTATGCTTAAAGGATTTTTAAGAAATAAAAAAAGCTTTTAGTTAAAGCCTTCACATTCCAGGGTGTCATGTCTTATTTAAGATTTAAAATGAAAAAGTTGATATCTCTTATAAAAAAAAATGAAGAAGAAGAAGAAACAGTCTTTGGAGAATCTAAATTATTTTTATTTCTTCCTTATTGTGTGGACTAATTGCATCCTCTGCCATTGTTCTGTGCAGATAAAGGTTTATTTTTCTACTTGATTTTGTCTTATTATTTTAAACAATAAAATACTTCCCTAGAGCTCTAATTCATCTGGAAGTATGGATTTTAAAGAAGAAAATACTAGGCTATGAGTTAGAAACCTAAATTCTCATCCAGATTTTGACATTAAAAATTGATTTGAACGTGGAAAAAATCACCTGACCCCCTGTGAACTGTGACTGCTTTTTTTTAAAGAGAGGTTGTTAAACCTTATGGTTCTTTCTGATTTTAAAATAATGGAACTCTTTGTACAGTCCCTTTTTCATGGAAATATTTAAGTTATCTTCTTATAATATTTTTTAAAAGAATTTTCTTTATGTCTTCTATGAAATTATAATAAATGAGGCCAACCGATATTTGTTAGGATCCTTTTTATGTACCAAGCATATGGCACACATTCTTCAGATGAACTGGTCATATGAATTTTTTTCAGAGAACCATAATGTACACAGAAACACCATTCATGTGGAGAACAGGGGTCACGTTTGTTGATCTATTTAAAGCAGAATAGAATAATAATTGGATGGCAGCATAATGAGTCTGTTCTATCCAGATGTTTCCAAATTTATTGCCTCAATGATTTGCTAAGTAATACTGGCTAGTCCAGTGTCCTCAAACCTTAGCATGGGTCAGCATCACCTGTAAGGGTTATTAAAATACCCTTATCTTCTCAAAGAGTTTCTGATTTGGTGTGTCTGGGGTGTGGCTGGATAATTAGCATTTCAGACAAGTTCCTAGGTGAAGTTCCATGCTGCTGGTCATGGTTCTGCCACTACACTTTGATAACTGTACTGCTCAATCTATAGAGTTCTTTAAAATTTTGAGGCATTGCCCAAACTGTAGCTAGCTATGTAAGTGTAAATATATGTTTTAGGAATCCATATGTTGTGTTGTTCTCATCTTTGTGGATTATATAACACTTCTTGTTGAATTAGGAAATTGCTTGTCATTCTAGTTTATGTTTTGAAGAAAAAACATAAATTAGTATCTGATTTCTAATGCCACATGCATGAGGGAAAAATAAACTTCTTATCTAGGTTTATATATCCTGCAAATATATTAATATACAGGAAGATCATATTTAGAACTCAACTAATATGGTTTTACTATGAAACAAATTCACTTAATAGATTTTCTATCATAAACTGTACAAATATATTTGAAGTCTAATTATAATTCTCATGGGATTATTTGCCACAGATAAATCAACTGTTTACTATTGTTTTAAACAATAACATTGGTGTCTTCTGAAGAAAAAGTGTCACTGCAGTTGGCTTGCAAATAGATATAATTTAAGACTTTAGTTCCTACATACAGAATTTGGATTGGTATCCAAACACTTCCATATATCTTGATATTTGACACTAGGTATCCTGATCATTTGTATTTCCCCTTTCATTCATGTATTCTTAGCTTTATAGTTGCCTGAAAGGACAAGTTTCTCTTTGCTAGTCTTAGTGAGTCACAAACACCAGTCAAAACAGAAAAGGGTATTAGATTTAATTTAGTAAAACCTTTATAAATTATGCAAAGAAGAGTGAGCTCAAAGACATTAAGAAGATTTGTGAAAATCATCCAAATTGTGAGGCCTGGCTTGAACTAGAACTCAGCCATTCTGATACCCAGACCAGATCTCTTGCCACTATTTTGTAATGTTCATTTGACTTCTATTGCCATCAGATGATAGGAATGTTTTTCTCTTCTTTCTCCCAGAACACAGGAGTGTCCACAGCCACCAAATTAAAGATTAGCTGGCTCCTAACACAAGGCTTGGGTGTACTCTATAAAAGGTTTAAATCTAATTTAAGTGTCATACAAATGTATGCACATGTTCATAACTATGTGTGATTTGGGTCCCAACATTTGTATCTATATCCATTCAGTAACTTGATCTGTCTCTGATTAACGTCATACTTTTCACAATAAGACTGTTCTCTCATATGTATACTATAGTAAATTTGATTATCCTCTGTGGTAGATCATAAAAAATGGGACAAATTCTTCCCCTGCCTATATTCTTTACCAATGTGACTTTAACTCCTCCCATCAAGAGGTGGAATGTATTTCCCCACCTTTTAAATCAGTGCTGGCCTTGTCACTTGCTTTGGCCACATAGAATGCACCAAAAGTGATACTGTGCAAGTCAAGTGGCCGGATCTCAAAGGCTGTGCACCGCCACCAAGAGCACAGGCCAAGACAAGCCTGGAGGACAAGAGGAGAGTTGAAGCACCACGGCTGACATCCAGCCTGTCCCTGAGGAAACCCCACCAAGACCAGTTAAAACTACCTAGCAGAGCCCAGTCTAAAATGTCAATCCTTACAATCATGAGCTACATAATGGTTATTATTTTAGGCTACTTAGTTGTGGGGTTGTTATATAGCAATGGATAATTATTGTATACATCTTCTTATATAAATACAGAACTGTCCTCTAAAACTCTTCCCTTTGCTTTAGAAATTTGACGTACTGAGTTTTGACTGGGTCTATGGCAGTGACAATATTTTTCATTGCATTTATGGCTAAGTAAGCTTATGTAATCTGATTGATGGGATATAAGAAGTTAAGTAAAAAATTCCCATGTAGTAGTTTTTTTTTCGAAAAGCTGCTTGGCTTTCACTTCCTCTTCCCACCTTCCTGCTGGCTACCACACAGAGGAGATAGTGATTCTTTTGATCATGTGAATGAGGGTAATACTCTAGGCACAATAGGCATGAAGGAGTCTAGACTCCTGAACGCCCTCCTAGAGCAGAGCCATTCTCCCTGGTTGGTCACCAACTTAGAATTAGGCAAGAGAGAAATTTCTATCTTAGCTTCTATTTATCTTATAATCATTGCTATATTTGTCTTTGTTAAAGCATAATAATATACTTTTTATTGTTAAGAAATCAAACTCTATCTTAAAATGAAAAAAAATCATTTGAATGAAAGTGATAAAAATGTATTAAGACATATTTTATGAGTTCTTCATACCCTATACCCATGGTAGGGTAGAATTCCCTGAAAATAGTTTAATAGTCGCAATTTGTCATTTACTATGCTCCAGACACTGGGCTAAGCACAAATATATATAATCTCACTTAATTCTCAAAACAAATTTATAAGAATCTGATTAATAAATTAAGGCTTATACCAGACAAGTAACTTACCAGATGCAGCATGTGAACTTAAAATTAGACTAATCATTTGAACCTAGATCTTTCTTTCTTTAAAACCATAAGCTAGGTGGTCAGTGAAGTCCAAAATTCGAAAAACTTTTTTTGCTACAGATATTTAAACTGTGAAACTCAAGGAAAACATGCTAGGATGCGTGATAGCTAAGGCAATTTTCTAGAAGATAACTTAATGAATTAAATTGCTATTTTTATATCTTTTATTTGCATATTTGATTTGGAAGTCTTTATTTGCCCTACATGTTTTCCAGTAATTGTCTTAATTTTCCATTACTATGCCTATTTAAAAAACCTAATTTTTTTTTTTTGCAGCAGGTATTTTCTACCATCTTAATAAGCAGCTTGACATTGTTGCTCCAAGATGGTAATAATGAGAGCAAAAAAGTTGGATATAACATTGTTGATTATGGTCACTTGAGTTGTACAAAAATAGCTCTGAGTATTGACAAAGATGAAATTTGAGTAGTCTTAGATCTTGACTAAGTTGGGTATATCACAATCAGAGCTAATTCATAACATTCTCATCAGATTGTACTGCAACTGCATGACAACCTCTCAAGAGCCAAGTCTAGTATTATTACGGGGATTATATGTGTGTGTATGTGTACATGGAGGTTATATACGTGTGTGTGTGTGTGTGTGTGTGTGTGTGTGTGTATTCTCCAAACACATCCGTTTATCCACTCTGATTATCACTATAAAATCAAACCACAAAAATCTCTTGTCTTTGCCTATTAAGTATTACACTGGAATTGCACAATCTGGCACAATTAACTATTCTGTCAGGGCTTTCCTATTGTGGCAGGTCAAGTTTCTGGAACATTGTCAGAGCTAGGACAGAAGGCTTTAACAACACCTGCCGGTGCTGTGAACAAAAGCTTATTGCATTTATACAGCGGTTTTCATCACAGGGTATCGGTTAGCCTCAAAAGGGAAGGCACGGCTCCTATTCACAGCCCAGGAGAATGGTTTTCTTTTCAAATCTCAGCATGTGACTCACCTATATTCAGTATCACATGGACCACCCTCCTATTTCAATCTTAGAAGGACCAGAAAAAAAGTGATTTTCTGTGTGACATCTCCAAACTCCCTTTGCCCATTTTGTAAGTGTGATAGATAGTTCTACATAATCACATCTGGAAGGGATTGTCAAATGTGTGCTATGATGCCATCCAAAAATTACTTTCATTTAGAAGGATATTAGACAGTTCTTATTCAGTTATGATAAGGACAAGCAGTGATGCAAGCCAAATGAAGCTATTTAAAGGGAACATGTAGCTGCATCTCTGGAGAAGCTATATTTTTAGCAGGACATCCCTCAGAAAACATGATTGTTATTTTGACAAAATAGCCTCATTTTCTTTACCAGGATCTGCATGGAAGACTTACTGACTGAGTTATTAATTGGGTTTGTATGTGTGTGTGTGTGTGTGTGTGTGTGTGTGTATTTTAGACTTCTGATCTCTCTAAGGGTAGTTCTTCCAGGCAGCTAGTGTACCTAATAGTTTAATTCCTTGTAATTGCATTCATTTCCCTAACCTCAGAAACGTCCAAATGTATTCCGTGTATCATGGTTGCATTGTGTAAAATGCAACCCAACAGGAATATTTAAAATTGTACAAGGCTGCGCTGCATAAGTCTGGGTGACTTATGCAGGCTGTTTACAGTGTAGTGTGCAGACCTTGGCTTTTTATGCTCAGGTTGAGAATGTAGTTGAGGACTCAGGCATTGCGGGTGGACTCCTGTTAGGTCCCCTCTGGCCATTCCAATACAAACAAACAAACAAACACCAGCCTGGCAATGAGAAGGAAAACAACAGCACCGATTGTTTGGTATTGCTGGGGCATAGACACAGCTGCCTAGGCTTTGTTCCACAGCACAGAGTAAATCTCAGGAAATTTCCTCATAAAAGACAAAGAACTAGCACAGGGGAGTCTTAAATAAGAGGAATAGACTCTGAAAGGTGTCAGTATAAGTGGTTTTGAACAAAGGGAAATGAAACAATGTTCACCTTAAGAATCTGAATTACCTCTTGTTTTTCTAATGGAGCAAATGCAAAAAAAAAAAAAAAGACAATAAAAAAGTAAGTACTTCAGTTTATAGAAAAGATGAAGTTGTGAGACCATGAATATTGGGAGAGATGAGAGTGAAAAGAGAAATTTTGATTTAGTATTCACTAATCTGAAATTATGTCTATAAAATGCTACCATTTTCAGTAAATGATGACACTTTTTTCTTTCGTTTTACGAATAGTTCCCAGAAAATTAATTATTTAAGGCATACATTTAATGCACGTAAATGTCCATTATGCACAAGATACTCCATTGTCGTGATGTATATTATTAAGTCTCTCCTGTAATTCAAACAGAACCTTGGAATTTGTATAATAATAGTTGTAGGCCTGATTCTATCAAGAGTATTATGGGCTTTGAATAAATTACCTAATTTATCTCCATCTCAGTTTCCTCATTTTAGAGGAGAGGATGGGCAAAATTAACTTGGATGTCCTTTTCAGCTTCAGGGTTGGATAATTTCTGATAGTAAATAGTGGCATCACAGCCAATCCTGATTCTACGCTCTGCCAGACAGTGTCTATATTCATTCTTCTGTTTAAAACATACCTAATCTATCAATCTTTTCAATTCCTTCTAATACTTTTAAATCCAATAATATTATCTGTGTTTTATTCTCACCCTCACCCTGCAAATATATGTCTATCATGTTTGTGATAAAAGAATTGCAAAGTCAGTGCATATTCAATTCTAAAACTAGGAAAAACATAACAATGTTAATGTTCCATTGATGACACCTCAGTGGCATCCTCTTTATTCTATAAATACATCTACAAACCAGAATATGATATTTTATGAACTATTTGTATTTGGGATATATACGTATTATATGTTAAATACTATATAATATATATTTTTCAATATAAAAAACATTGGATATTTATACAGTAGATGATAGTTAATTTGCATACACATGACTTCACTGATTTGAATTAATGATGAAATTTAAATAATTTAACTCCCAAAAATTAAATAATTGAAATAGCAGATCAGATCCAGCCAAACCATCTCCTCTATGCGTTCTCCTTTTTTTCTTTGTTCTTTATGTAATAAGAAGTGGGATATATATCCAATTATCCAATAAATTTGCATAAGAGGAATTCAAGTTTATAAAAATACTGTTACCTAACAAAATACATAAGTAATCTACTAAAACTCATGTCATCAGTGAGAATACTTTGACATTATTACTATCCTTGTTTAAGATAAAAATATCCTGCCTTACCACTAGACTCAGCCTGCCAAGACATCATAGCCTTGTCACTCCCGACCCATTGGATTGCTGTGAATTATTTTAGATTGTTCTTCGATTTTTAAACTAGTGCACTTTTAAAACTATACAATAATTTTTTGAAAAACTTTGTAGAGTCATTTCATTGTTTAGATGCTTCTGGGTAGACTTCAGGGTAAATATTTATCCTTATAGTTAGTATGCATATTTTACTTTAAGGTCGCAGCTCAAAATTTAAGTTCATACATAGATGATAAAATTTTCTCATCACGTTTAGTATAGGACTTTATACAAAATGGATATGATTCAAAATGGATGCTAATAAATGTTGCTGGTGAAATGCTATGGCCTACATAAGGAACAGGAAATGATGGTGACCAATATTTTGTTTTGTACTTATCCTTCTATAATAGAGCAGAATGTGATCACAGAAATGCTTCAAATTAAGGAAATGTTGCTGGTTTAACAGTTTTAGAAAGGACTAGATGTAAGTGCTAGATGCTGTGCAAAGAGAACACCTAGGACATTTTCCTGCTCCCAGCCCACACAGGGGGAATACCCAAGGCTGATTTGTTATATAAACACTGGACACAGATATTTTCCATACCAGGTATGAATATATACATAGCAGAAAGAAACATCAGGTGAATGATGAATGGATAGGACGACATACTATACAGTCTTCACAGGAAAATAACGAGTGCTGGAGATAAATGTATTAATGGTATTAGAGAAGAATTGCTTCTTGAGGTATTAATTTATAGTTGGTTTATCTGTATATTTTTTCTTTCTTTAAGCACATAACTAGGCAGAGAGGGCTTGAGGCAGAACAGAAAACAAGAAGAAAATGCCATGTCGCTCCAAGAGGAGAGACATCTGGTAAACTATAAAGAAGTGATGATCATCTTGGTCCCATTAGCAGCAAAAATTCATGCTGTAACTGGTGACAGCCTCTGGGTGAGATGACATATCCTCAGATGGCTGAATTGGGTGTTGTTAGGTACTGTATGATACATTTGTAAGCAGAACCCTAAACATAAAGTTTACTATCATCATGAAAGAACGTCAATTCCTTAAGGTTGAATGCAGCAGAATCAAGAGAAGAGATCGCTGGGGATAAAGAGCATTGTAATGACAACAGTGTCCACAGGTGAGTCCCTACCGGAGGGGTAGGATGGCCACCACTATGTTTTTGTGCTATAAGAGGCTCAAGAAGCTTCGCACAAAATAGGGAGAAAAATGTAGTAATGACTAATGTGGAATTTTATGCTACTGTCTTTATTTTGAATACATATACAGAGTGAGATAAATATACATTAAATGCTGGAGTTTATGGACCAAGATTCATATCTGCTATCATGCCTCATGCAGATCAAAGAGCCATTTTAGTCTGGAGTTGATGAGTGTCTAGAAGAGTTCCATGGAGAAGATGCTATATCCTGAAATGAAATTAACACACTTGTTTATAAAACTACCTGACAATACTGGTGTTGAAAATAAAGGCTAAAGGCCCCCTTTTGGTAATATCAAATTCATATCTCATGGAGGATTATACTTAAGATCATAACTATTCATTTAAAAATTCTATAAGGCTACTATACATGTAGATAAAACAATTCACTCACAAATCTGCATTGAATAGCCATATTCTTACTGTGCTTTGATAAAAAAACTCTGTTATTTGGAGGAAAATCATAATGAAGTTATAGGCCACTGAAGTTTAAAAGAAATCTAAAAGATGTCTAATCTAACTCAAAACCAGTACAGAAATCCTCTTAACAACATTCCTGATGGATGGTGTCTCTTTGACCACTATCAGAGCTAGGAAGTGTGGAAGTAAGACCAGCAAGTTACTGGAAAAGGGAGGATCTTAGCATTGAAACTACTTCATACAAAAAGAGGAAGTCAGGGACACTAGTGCAAGGAGAAATTGAATGGCATCGCTTGCAAATGTCAGATCATAAACATATTTTTCATTCTAGTGATCCTCTATCTCTATATGTTCTGTTTATTTGGGCCTTTAACGTGACCAATAGAATTTTGCTATGCTATATACAAATGTGCTCCAGCTTAAAAATTCTCTATGTTTGAAATTTCACTTTCTATAAAATACAGTGCTATTTTACTTCATGAATTCTGAAATTAGAAATTCTATGGAAAAATAATTCGGTGAATGGTTATTTATATTTGGCTTTCTCTATTTGTTTTGAGCCCTCCTCCTTATTTTTTTGGACCATCCTATTAAGTGGTTCCCAAATATATCAAAGAACGTCATTACTTTCTATGTCACTTCTAGGTCGTCTCGGATTTCACTATTCATAATAGAAAACACTTGAATAGATTTTTTCTTATGTTTATTCTCTGGGGAATGTGGGAGAACATTATTTTCCTGTTAGTGTACATGCATATAATTGGCTTAAGTATGAGGACAGTTGTGTGGCTAATGCGTTATTAGGTTGGTCCAAAAATAAAGAGGCTACTCCCTTGCATTATCCTCATTGTTATATTGTTATACATATGTGAATTGAGTCCTGCCTGACAAGTGAGATAATTTATTAGTTATCACCTGCCTGTACAATCCCTTGCATTTGATTAAGGCCAGACATTCAGATTAAAGGCTGGAACCAAGAGGAGCTTTGAAATGAGTCTTTTGGACTTGTTGGTGGTCACAAAGGAAATGAGGAAACCAAAGAATAGCTTGGCATGGTGAGAAAATACCTTTCACTCCTTCCAGATAGGCAGGCAGCCAGAAGGGAAGAAAGCCAAGAAAGGTGTTTGTGAAGTTGTAACAGACTTTCAGGGATAGAGACTAATTTACATGTTAGATCAAAGTTTTCAAAACAAGATTGTTAAGTTTTTAGCAATTTCTGGACTTGACTGTTATTTGCTATTTGTTCATTGAGTTTCCAGAATTCTTTTCTATTGACTACAACATTAAAATAAAATAACAGAAAGTCTTGACACTTCAACGTTTTAACATGTTTTAATATTGATTTTTACTCATGAGAAATAAATATCATTTTCCCCATTGTTGAGAATTATTCTTTTTCTGGCTTCAAAGTCTTTTCCTTGATCTAGTTTCGTATGTCCATCAAACAGATAACATTAAGATATAAAAGTTTAGCTCCTCTAGTACCTGTCAAACAATTATATCCATATGTCAGAAGATTGTAAACTGAGGTCATTTGTCAGAGTTCCAATGGTTTAAGACACCCCTAATTACTGAATAATCACCAAAATCATTCAATGATGGTTTAATAAATAAACGTGTTAACATGCTTAGCACATACTTGCAATAAGCATTACATATTGTCACTGTTATTTTTATTATTATTATATTACTCAAATGGGCAATTCAAAGAAGAATATTCACATAGTTAATTAGAAAGCAGCTACCCATTTTTGTTTGTATTTCCGGAAATTTTGAGAACCATTTGAAAGTAATGACAAGGACTGTTCTTTGCTGTTTGAGAGACAACTGTGTTATCTTGTAAATCAATTGACTAAATTTGCTGACCTGGGTCCTAGGTACTAAAGTTAAAATCATTACTAGCTACAGGGACTTTGAAGTGTGTCGTCAAACTGTCTTGAGCTCATTCCCTCACTTATATCATGTGGAATGCCTCACAGGACCATCGTGAAAGGGAATTGAGGAAATGCAGGAGTTCAGTAAATGTTACATGATTTAATCTGGTTGTATACTTGGTCTCAAATTTTGGAGATGCTCATGATGAGAAAATAGCGTTGATTGAACTCATGGTAGGAGATCATTAAGTACCGTTACTGTTAGTTACTTTAGAGAATAATCTAAATTAAAAATAGAGATTTGAGTTTTAATCCATAGTTTACAACAAACTTAGGCCTAAAAAAAATTTAGAAAAAATATCACTAAATAATTCCTCTTAAACCACCTAAAAGTCCTCTTAAACCACCTAATCTCAAAACAGCAATTACTGTCGAAAGTGAAGGAAGCTGGTCTTTCAAGCCAAGGCTTGGAGTTTTCATAACCTAAATTAGGGAAGACAAACCCCTGAAGGCTGAAATGAGGCAGAAATACAGTTGCTGGATAAAATACAAAATACTCAGTCAAATTTGAATTCCCAGAAAAACAGCAAAATTTGTTTTACTGTAAGTATGTCCCATGTAATAATTAGAACATACTTATGTGAAAAAAGCCTTTGTGCATTATGTTCCATGCAATATTTGGGACTTTTTTATACTAAAAATTATTTATTGATTATAAGAATTCAAATTTAGTTGGATCATCTGGTTTTTGTTGTTGTTTTTGTTTCTGGTTAAATCTGGTTACCCATGGCAGGAGGAGATACTTAATATTGTGTGGAATTACTGTGTGTCCCTTAATGTTTCCTCTTTCTGCCATATATTCAGGATACAGTAATGGTCCTTCAAACATGCTCTGGGAAAAAGGTCTATTGTTCTCTCTAGAGAAAGGTAGGAGGACAGAATCCAGAAGGCCAAATCTCTCATTCAAGCTTTGGTTGTAGTTCACAATACAGACAAGGCCTCAATGCACAAAAGCTACTTTCATGCAGCATATTGATTTCTATGCTTCATGTTTGTCTGTTTGCATATACAATTTACCTGTCTTCGATTTCCAGAAACACTCACTTCTGCTTGTGCAAATATTACCTTTCTTTCAAGGCCATACTTGCTCATTTGCTCCTTTGGTAGAATGAACATATAATTATCATTTAGATCAAACTACTTCTGAGAGTGAACATGGGTCATTTCAATTATTATGCTAGGAGTATAGGCATAAATTGGACTCTTCCATTCAAACTAGGACAGATGGTCACCCTGCCTATGACACTTGCCTGACTTCTTCCACTTCACATAGACTCCACCATTGGTGATCTCACTCCACCATTACTATTAATAGCGTTGATCTTCTGTAGCAAGCATTTTGCCATTTGCCATACATTGCCTCATATTTATGATTGTCTTCTTTAATGTGAATATTTGTATCATTTCTTATTTCAAAATACAGTGAAAATTTTGAAATCAGAGACTATCTTACATTCTCTGTTAAGGAACCCACCCCAGAGAATTTCCTATAAAGGTTATTAATTTCTTAAAAACATTGTTAACTTTTATTGTCAGTTTTTAATGTATCACATAATAGAGTAAAAGAGTTTATATTTTTCCATTTAAGTTTGTTTAGGGCTAGAATTAAGAGGGGTAAAGTTTATGTTGTACATAAAGTAGTAAACAGTAGCTTAAATTTTGGAGTTAATAACGAAGAGTGTGGATGCTATTTTAAGGAAAGACTAATTTCTACTATCCTCTTTTTATAAGTTTTTTTTTCTTTTAAATACTAAGTTTCTCTAAATGTATGTCATTTGCAATTTGAGTATGTGTATGCATTTGTATAGTTTCAGTAATAAATTTGAGAAAATGAATATAAAAGGCTGATGAGATTTTTGGAATGTCCTCTTTGTATAGTTAGTATAATTGCCATGAATTTGGCCAGGTGTAGCTAAATGATATTTCAGGCAAAGAACTAATAGCAAAGCTTTTTGCACAGTAATTTCCTGGGTAAGGTTCAACAAAATGAAAACTCATCAGAAGCCCTGCTGGGATTCCATCAGCAAGCATTTATTTGTAGTCTCATGTACACCTGCTTACATAGTAATAATACACTAGTGAGTTAAGTCACTATGCCAATGCAAATTAGCTTTATTTTGAATTTAATACTGGAATCCAGCAGATATACTATCCAGGCAAATGAATTACCACTAGATAAATAAACTGAAAAAAATTCTATAGCGCTTTCCTGTTTCTCTTGTTTCTTTTGATTGTAGATGATGTGTTATGGGAAATGTTTCCTCTCTAGCTCCCACCGTTTAGATGAAGAATTTGCATCAATATGCCTTGCTCCATTGGTGCAGCAACACTAAGCAATACAAGCATGCTATCTGCAATGTGATTTTTCAACCCAAGAGATCACATACAGTTTAATTCAAACTTAAAACCAATTCGCCAAATATTTATAGAGGACCAACTATGTGGAAGGCATAGTGCTAGGTGCTGGAGGTACATTGTGCCCTGGAGCAGGGCATAAGAGTAAGAATACCATTTGCTCTAAGAGGTTTCCGATACAGTAATGGACATAAGATAAACACACTACTGTACAGCAAAGCACAAAACTAGAAAAGCCTCAGAAGGGTCACAAACTGAACTCAAACCTCTGTAACTGGCAAAGGATTAGCCCAGGGGACAGCTTATCAGATAGTCTTAATGTCTAGTGGGATTTAAATATGCGGAAGTGAGGGAGAGGGAGGGCGGTCCTTTAATATCATGGGCCCAGCGTGAGTGACAGAAAGAAAGTGGGAAAGCAGAATGCCTGTTTGGGCAAATGGCCAGGAACTCAGTTTAGCTTTTCATGAAAGCAGGGCAAGATGTGCCTGGAAAAGAAGGAGAATTTATATGTCTAATTATCAGTCACCTGTTACGAGAGTATTCCCTAAAAGGCACTGCCAGGCTGAGAAGTTAGGCATCCATTCCATAAGTTATGGAGTCTCCCTTATTAAGATGTGTGAGAGTGTGTGTGCGTGTGGGTGTGTCTAATGAGATAATTATATGGTAAGAGTTTTAAGAATGGAACTCAGGATATAACTTTGTAAGAGCCCTTTTCTAATCCAGATTTTATCTTTTTTTCTTTTTTCCTGGAAATATTCCAGCTATGTTTACCTAAAACAAACAAACAAACAAAAAACACATAAAAGAGATTTACACCAGTGTTGTCAGAACTTGCTTAATATGCAAGATTAACCTCCCCAACCCATTATTTTTCCTTTTCTCCATTGGGTGATGTATTAGTTTCTTAGGGCTGCCATAACAAAGTACCACAAATTGGGTGGCTTAAAGCAAATAGAAATTTATTCTTTCGAAATTGTGGCTAGAAGCCCAAAATTGAAGTGTTATCAGGGTTGGTTCCTTCTAAGGGCTCTGAGAAAGAATATGTTCCATGCCTTTCTCCTAGTTTCTGTTGATGGCTGGCAATCCTTGGCATTCCTTGGTTTGTAGATACATCACACTCATCTCCACTTCTGTTGTCACATGGTGTTCTTCCTGTGTCTCTGTGTCTGTGTCCAGATTTCTCTCTTCCAATAA
>RJWJ010024379.1:0-24905 GCA_004363605.1 Indri indri | reverse complement strand
TGCTGGTTATCACTAAATCAAGCAATTGTAGTTCCTAAAGAAAAAGAAAATTGTTTTCCTAGACAGTTAGTAGTTGGCTGTCTGTATCCGTGGGTTCTATATTGTGATTTTCACATCTGTGGATTCAACAAACCACAGACCAAATGTATTAAAAAATAAAATAAAAATAATAAAATAATTAAGAACAATTAAACATATGAATAAAAACACAGTATAACAACCATTTACATAGTATTTAAATTGTTTCAGGTGTTATTAGTAATCTGGAGATGATCTAAAGTATAGGGGAGAATGTGCATAAATTATATGCAAATACTGTGCCATTTTATGTAAGAGACTTGAGCTTTCTCACAGTTTGATACCCTTGGGTGGGAAGAGGGGACCTCAAACCAATCTGCTGGAGATACTGAGGGGTAACCATATATTACAGACACTTTAAAATACTACATGGACCATGAAATAAGTAAATTAGATGTTGAATTTTCAAAGATTCTATATCTAGTGGTGACATCCAAGAGAAAAGACATAGTACCACATGTGAATACTAAACACTGTAGGGAAACAAATAATTTTTTCACTATTTTGGGAAAGTTTCCCAGACAGATGTGAGGTTAGAATACAAAGGTATATTTATTTTACTACAAAAAGAGCATACAATAGATAGTTTGGAATCTGGCTGTTATTAGTAAATGAGCATGAACTAACTATACTACCAACATACTTTTTTTTTAGTCTAAAATCTGTCACAGTGTGCAATAATTTTATTAATGAAGTCAAAGCTTATTTTATTTATAAGAGATATACCAGGCCTTGTCCTAGTATTTTCTTCAGATCGAGTAATCTAAGAAACCAGAATGCTGTTCACAGAGCTATAAGATTTTAAATTTAGTATTCCCTTCAAAAACTTTTGAATATATTGGATAAAGTATAGAGACGAAATTGTTTAAATTTAACATGTAATCACAAACTGGATTTTTAGAAATTTCTTATATTCCTCTTTTTAACTTTTATTGTTTCAGGTGTTTATTAAAGGAAGGCAAAGTTTAAACTGACTCCTTTCCTATAGCATCTTAAGATGGAGACTGGAGAAAGTTCATGAAAAGCATCTGCAGCTGTCTCAGGAGGTCTGGGACTTGCTCTAAACTCTGCTTTCCTAGAGCCTAGTGAAGTTGAGCACCTTTTGTGCTTGTTTTCCATTCCTATACTTACATCTTATTTGGTGACATGTTTATGAAAATCTGTTGCTCATATCTTATCTGGTTGCTCTTATTATTGAGTCATAAGCATTCTTTATATATCCTGTCTACATGTCCCTTATCAGATATATAAATCACAAATATTTTTCCAGTGGTCTGCCTTTTTATTTTCCTAATAGTATATTTTGAAAAGAATCTTTTTCTTATTTTAATGAAGTCAAATTTGTGATTTTTTTATTTTTTATTTTATGGTTTATACTCATCGTGACTTTTTAAAGAAAAATCTATGCCTAAGATCACAAAGAATTTTTATTTTTTTCTTTCATTTTTTAGTTCTATACTTTTAGTTCTTGCGTTTGGATTTATGATCCACTTCAAGTTAGTTTTTGATTTCAGTGAGAAGTAAGGGTAAAGGATGACATTTTTGTTTGGTTGTATATAGATATCTAATTGTTCTAGCACACTGTGTTGAAAAAACTATCATTTACCCATTGAATTGTCTTGCTACCTCTTGAAAAAATCAATTGTCCATAGATGTGTTGATCTATTTCTGGACTCTAATCCATTCCAATGATCTATTTGTCTATCCTCCCATAATAAAATGCTCTGAATTATTGTAGTTTTATTGGATGTCCTGAAATCAGATAGTATGTGTCATCCACCTCTTTTTTCAAAGTTGTTTTGGCCTTCAGAAATTCTTCGCGTTTTCATAAAAATTTTGGAAGCAGTTTTTTAATTGTATAGCAAATAAAACAGCCTGGTGGGGTTTTGATTGAGATTGCATTCTGACTGTAGAATAACTTTGGAAATCTTAACAAAATTGAGCCTTCTCATTCATGAGCATGGTATGTTTCTTTGTTTATTTGTGTCTACAATTTCTGTAAGCAACGTTTAATAGACTGCAGTGTAGAGGATACATTCATTTTTCATTATATCCATCCCTAAATACATTTTTAATGTTCTTATAAATGGTCTTTCTTAAAATTTCAATTTCCGAGTACTCACTTCTAGAAATGGAAATGCGACTAATATTTGCATATTGACCATGAATCCTGAAACCTTACTGAACTTACTTGTGTATTATTATGTTTTTTTAAATCTTTAGGGCTTTCTACATAGATGATCATGCTGTTGGCAACTAAAGACAATTTTTACTTTATCGGTACAGTGTGTATGTTTTGTTTATTTCTTGCCTGCTGCACTTGCTAGTACCTTCCTTGCAAGGTGAGTGTAAGTAGTGATGGCACACTTCCTCCTCATCTTGTTCCTGATCTTAAAGGAAAGCATTCAGACTTTCACTATTAAGCACAATGTTGAATGCAGGTTTCAGAAAGATGGTCTTATCAGGTTGAAGATGTTTTCTTCTGAATTATAGAGATTTTAAAACAATCATAAATGGCAATTTTGTTCAATGTTCAATGATTTTTTTTGATGTTTTAAAAATTATATGGATTCTCTTATTTAATCCATTTATATGCTGAATACATTATTTTTAAACATTAAAACAACTTTCATTCCTAAGATGAACTCTACTTGGTAGTTAAGTATGATCTTCTTAATGTATTGTTGAATTCTATTTGCTAAAATTTTGGTAGAAGAACCTTTGGTAGAAGAAGGACCCAAACTTCCAAAGCTCATTAAAGAAGTAATAGATAGCCAGAAGAGGCCTTTATCTATTAAAGAAATGAAAACTTTGCTGCAAAATAAAACCTCTTTCTAAAGTTACCTTTACAGCAGGAGTTTAGCAAGCATTTAAGAACGAAGAATGCCAATCCTATGCAAATCCACCACACAATAAAAGAGGAAAAACACGAATTAACTAATTTGATGATGCCAGCAATATCCTGACAATAAAACCTTTCAAAGACATTACAAGAAAATATAACTACAGATCAATATCCCTCAGAGACATAGATGTAAATGTATTTACAAAACATAAGAAAAATTTTCAAATATATTTTTTACTTTTATTTTCAGTTTAAATCCATTGTGACCAGAGAATAAAAGTGGTATTTTCTAATTTATTGAGGCTTTTTGAAATTTTATGGGGCTTTTTAATGGCATAAAATACTGTCTTGGAGAATGATCTATACACCATTGAAAATAATACATGTTCTGTTATTTTCATATGTGTGTTTTATAAACCTTAGGTCAAGTTTGTTGATAATGCTCCCCAAATCTTTTATATCGTTATTTCTTTTCCATTGGTTCCAATAAACTGAAATTGCAGTGCAGCAAAATCCAAAATAACTGTAGATTTGTCTATCTCTCCTTTCATTTCTATCAAATTTTGTTTTATGAATTTTGAAACTCATATCTCCCAAAATATTTAAGATTCTTATGTCCCTGTGAATTGAAGTAATAACTGTTACTGAAGTTCTTCTTTATTCTGGTAATATTTCTTTACATGGTCTTATTCCAAAATATTACTCCAGCTTCTTTGGATTAGTGCTTGCATAACATATTTTCATTTTATTCTTTTGCTTTTCAAGTGCTTTTCTAGTACCAGATATTTTAATATCCATTTTAAAGATATCTCTCCATCATCTTTTAGCTTGCATATTTTCCAACATTATGTACTTGAATCTATTTCTGGGTTATCTATTTTACTTCCACTGGTCTCTTGTCTACTCATATGTCAATACTTCATTGTTTTAATTATAGAAGCCCAGTATGTTTTAAAGTCTGGCAGGGCCGGTCTCTCTTTATAATAGTTTAGTGTTCCCTCTCCTCTCTGCCAATTATTCCTTGGCTGGCTATTCTTACATTTGTCTACCATATGAACTTTAGAACCAATTTTTCTAACTGTATAAAAAAAGCTTTGTGGTATCTTTATTGAGATGACATTAAATTTATAAATTAACTTAGGGAGAATGACATCTTCATAGTGTTGAGTTATCCTCTCCAAGAGTATGAAATGTCTTTTCATTTGTCCAAGCCTATACATATAAATAACATGTACAATAATATGCAATTTAAAATATATATATGAATATATTTTGTGGGGGTGAGGGGAAACTGCTCCTCCACCCTGTAGGATTTGCTGAAAGATTGACTCACACTAAGGCAGATTAATAAGAGAAAGAGATTCATTTACCATGTACATGGAGAGAATCACAGAGTGATTACTCAATATCCCAGTGGAGTCCAGAAATTTATATACCCTCATTTGGGGGGGGGGGGTGAGATGAGGAATATAGGTAATTCTTTTTAGGGCCAATAAATGGTTACTAGAAAGGACAGACAGATAATTGGGAGAATGAATGGATAAGGGGAAAACAGATTGACTTGTTAATGATTCTCACACACTGGTGGTGGTTTCCTTTATACCATCAATTTTGTCCCAAGCCTTTCAGCATTTCTATTACACAATTGCATAAAACATTGTACATGTGAAATCTTGTCCCATTTATCTGACCTTTGACAAATAATAATTGAAGGTTTCATTCAATAGCCATTTCTCCTCACACTCCAGCACATACATTGGCCAAGCAGTATTACAATAAAATACCATTCTCTTTAGACATAGGGTTACAGCTATACTTTGGCCATTCAGACAAGATTCTTCCCAAGTAACTTTCAGATGTAATAGAAATGCAGCCTCCCATATTGAAACAAAATTCACAAACAACAACAAACACAAGCTGACGATTAGACGGTACAGGGAATTCCCAAGGCAAACAATCTCAGTGTCAAGGCCTACCAAACACATGGGAACCACACAAAAGAGAACAAGTTCTCCTAACCCCAAATGGGTGAACGCCCCAGGTTCTCTAGTTCCATTCAACCTTGACTTCAACACCAGCAGCACCACAAATGCCCTACCATGGGGCTGGAAGGTTCACAACCTTCCCCAGATGGGAAGAACCGAGGGTGTCGGTGTGCACACAGGAGGATGCACCTACAGGGCCAGGTGTTGTGACTCCTGCCAAATCCATTTCCTTTTCCTAAACAAGATTTGGGCTGCAAGAGTTGCTTCTAATTTGGAGAGGGAGAGATGGGAGTTCCCCAGAGCTGAACAGGTTTTGGTAGCTGCTGGAGCAGTCCCTCACTCTCTCACCCTGAAAAGACAATGTTCCTACTGGCAAAGACCCACTGCTTGATCCAGGGATGCTGCCCACCTCTTCTGGTCATGGCAGCAGTTGATCGTGGGGTGTTGTTCCACCAGGGTGCCACCGAGCCCACCCAGGAGCACCAAATTTTGTTACTGAAAGTTTAGTACTTGTCCCCGAGGCCAAATCAATGAGAATGAAGAATGAGGACAAGCAGTTTGACGGAAGGAAACGAGAAGTTTATTAATTTTCTGGCAAATGAGGAGGGCAGAAGACTATCACCCTAAAAGACCACCACCCTGCCTTTAAGCTGAAAAATAGGGCTTGTAAAGGGGGGGTTTTCGGCAGTTAGGCTCTACATGACCGGTGTCCAAAGTGTCAGTGTTACTATTTATATAGCCTTTTATTTAATTTTGTTATTGTAACTTACTTTCCTTGATTTTTTTAAAAAATCGTATCCAGCTTCTTTCTATTGTAATTAATTTTCTTTCTTTAGCAGATACTTTAGGTGGCTTAGAGTAATTTTAATTTCCACCCATCTTATGTTTCACATGCTGTTACTAGAATCTGGACAATTTGAAAATGTGTGTGATCTGTTTTCCTTGTAGCTAAATGTGAATATATGATTTGATCTTAACTGGTAAAGTGACGGCAGAGTTCTATTGTTGCTTTTCAATGTGCAAGGAACAATGAATCTACTTTAATCAGGCTTTGGTCAGAAAATAGAAATTACAACACATATTCAATAGATATAGTTAAGCAAAATGAATTTATGAACTAGATGTAACTTATTAACCTGGTTGTCACCAAAAATTATAATAATAATAATAATAAAAAGCTAAAACATGATCATTTAGGTATCAACTGTCTCCTCTAGGAGGGAAGGAATAAAGAGGAGTATTTGAAATGATGAAAACGTAAAGCTTAAAGGCGTAATCTTGAAGAACTGAAATTCAGACTTTTCAGAAGGTCATGCTGCTTAATTGATTCTGTCATCTCTGAGAGGCCCAACTTCAGAAAACTGCTCACTGTCTCCACCCACTGTTATGGGAAAACACTGCTGCTGTTGTATTTTAAAAGCAAGGTTAAAGTAATGTTGAGAGGAAACGAAGAGAAAAGAGAAAATCCCTGCTTTCTCCTGTTCAATTTCTCTATAATGCCCCCATTAGTAGAATATAATAAGGCATGTAATTGGCAAATTAGAAATGTGGTTTACAGAGTTCTAGTCAAATATCACAAAGCTGACTAGAGAAGAGTGGGTTTGGAGCTCTGAGAAAATAGCTTGTTAACTACGAAGTGTTAACAAAGACACTACGAAGTGCTAACAAAGTAAGAATGATTGAAAATAGCAGTGTATTTTTATCATCCAAATCTGAAATTCAGAGCAAGGCTCTATGCAATGTGTAAGTCTATATGTATATCTATATGTAAACATCTGTACATCTATTAAAACTGAAATTGTAAGCAATATATACATTAATATATTTATATGAATTGAAAATAAAATCAGACATTTTCTTTTAAATTTCAAAATGATGTGGCTGATTAGCATAACAGTATTCACTTCCACCAATTAAATTATATAGCAGATATTTTCTATAAATTGAGGGAACTAAATCTGTACCAGTAAAGTTTTTATTGAAATCCGTTTACAGTTGTAACATATTCTATGCATAAAGCACTCTATCCAAATGTTATATTGAAAGGGTATCATGTATATCTATTTTATAAACTTTTCTAAATATATCAGACTAAAAAAATGCCTCTAAGTGAAAGAGTAATAGTTAGATTTAACATATTAACACACTTGATAATGCCGTTTTTCATCATTTCTCATAAACAGAAAATGCATGAATTCAATGATTAGATAATAAATTGTTCTGAAAGTCAATTGACTTCCAATTGTTCCATTTTAACAGTATTGAAGGAGCATCTATAGGGACTAATAAAATAAAAACTTTAAAATTTAATTGAGAATTTTTTCCCGAACATAATGTTCAGGCAGGTTTATACTACCTCAGCTAAATGATATAAAGCCATAAAATTGTTGCTTCTGTAGTACTTTTAATACTTGCTGAATTTGTCTGCAAGTTAAAACTATATGGACTAATTGCTGGGCTTCTCCATAGCCTCATGAACACCTCGCTGTGAGCTTGTCTTTATTTTTGAACATTCAGATTTTGAGGTTCAAATGAGTGACCATGGCGAGGTCATAGAACATCATCCAATGTCTCCTCCTCCCTAGCACAGCTGCATCAAATTACTTACTTTTTGTGTTTTTCACTAAACATAAATGTTACTAAGAGTTAACATTGTAATTAATATATGTAATGAAACTACTAGATATGAGAGATAATTCTATATGCAAAGAGTTTAGCAAAGATAGGTTGTGTTTTGTTGATAAAAGGATTAAAAGAAGGTATAGGAATGTGGTTTTTGTTAAAAAGAAAGTAATTTCGCCTAGTTTAGAAGCTTTAATGATTGTTTTAAATTAAAGAAATAAAAATAATAATGGATAAAATTAAATGGATTGTAGAAAGTTGGGCAAGAAAGAATGGTAAAAATTGTAAAAGGCTATAAAAGATTTTTGGAAATCTTACCTTGTGGTCAAACTGATAAAAATTGAATGGATTTATTTATAAGGTTTTATTAAAATTAGTTTTAGCATTAATAATATACTAATGCAAAGGTAAAATTTGGTTTTGTCTTTTAAACAAGATTTTTGTGTAGCATTAGTAGAAATAAGAAGAAATTTTTGTTCACCTTTCGAGTAAATAGCAAAAAAAAAAAAATGCTTAAGTATCAATAAGTATCTGTTTTTCTTTTATAATAGGACAGAATTAGAGATACCGGTTATTTTGCCAAGGCTTTGACTGGAATGGCATATTTTCAAATATGCCCAGACTGCTTTGAGGAATCCAGTTGACTTTATAAGGCCAATAAAAACCCTCTGGAAAGAACATATTGACTTGATACCTCATCTGTAACATTTCCTGATCTGTGGTAAGTAGAGAATGTCACTTTCTGGCCGGGCCAGGAATCTCAAGTTACTTTGGGACCTCAAAAAGGAGAAATTTCCCAATTCATGCAGGTATCTATAGACAGCTAAATCTTTAGCTTGGCTTAAGAGACCTTTAAGTAACCTGAAATTCCTTTTAAAGAAAAAAGCAGGGGGGGTGGGCTCTGGCAAAGCCAATTTTAAAAAGGAAAGCCTGTCCCCAATGACTATTTTTTTACTGTACTTTATGCAAATAATCAAACCCAGTGTAATAAGACTAAAATTTATTTTAGAAATAAGTCGGTCCTACTATGATTTGTCTTTAATAAAAATGAGAAACTAGAGAGAGGAAAAAGGCCTGTTATTAAATCTTAGCCTGTCCTTTTGTTTTTAAGGTTTTTTTTTATTATTATTATTTGTACAAAGTTTGGACTAGTTATTTCTTGACTACAAAAGAAAAAAACCAAGTTATAATTTTCTTCATGATGTTTTAATTTGACTCCCTAATGGAATAGATTCTTTTTTCCATTTTCATGCCTGAATTATTCTTCTATAATTGTCAAGTTATTGATGTTATTCATGTCTTATTTTAATACTGAGAAAACCAGAGTTGTAGGATCCTGAAGACTAGAGATGTTGGATGAAGCCTACAAATCTTCCTCATCTAAAATCCCACTGGGCCTAATTTGTTTCCATTGCCAATGCCCTGTCACTACACAGACAGACCTTCCTCCCTCTAGGCCCAGGGACTGTTGCGGAAAAGGGAGGCATGTGAGATTGTAAAGGTCAATTTAAGGGATAGAATGATCTTAACCAAACGCTTATGTTTATATAACTAATTGCTACAAGTTTGTAACTAAAACATAGACTACAGTAGCTTGATTTATAGGTAAGTTAGTTTTATAACCCCGTTTTTGGCTTTTGTTTTTTAACTATATTGCTTAAAAGGTTTTAAGGGGTTAGTAAGTGCCTGTCTACCCAATTCCCATGTGACCCGAAATGTTTAATTGGCTGTAACCTTATATAGCTCTAAACCACTCCTCAGCCCTAAGTGTTCCACTGAGGGCCTAGAGAAACCTAGGGCAAATAGCCACTCCACCCATCAATGACGGAACAAAATAAAGTTTGGTCATCACTACTGCCTCTGGCATGTCTTGGCCAAAAGCGGGTGGGGATTGAACTAAAAATAAAATCCTAAGCCCTCTGCTAACTGAATGGACCCCTCTCAGCAAAAGGAGTCCCAGAAATACCTAAAAACTGAATTCCCAGCCATGAGGGGATGGGAGAGATAAAACACAGTTACAGGCACATATAGGATTTCGCCTCATAAATATTCATGATTTCTCCTATACCTTGTTGAGTATGTGTAGTTGATTACCCTGCTCAATATAAAATCCTGTTCCCTTTTGTCTCTTCTTTGAAGCAGGTGTGCTGGCTTCTGGCCTGGGCTTGGCTTCCCAACTTGTTGGAATGGCTGCCCTATAGGCTGTTACCCTTCATAAGAAATAAAGCTCTCCTTTTTCCAAAGTATAAATCCTTGTTTTAATTTTTTTTAGTTAACACATTTTAACTGAAGATGCTTCAAGTCTAACATCTAGAAACCTCAACTGGATGCCCTCTACACTCTAAGAAAACTGGTTTATAGATTGTTCCAAACATTAACCTTTGTTTTTCTTTTGTTTGAAAGCTCCGCTGCAGTGACACTTCCTGGAATGGGGCACACCTGTATAACTGAACTAATCTATTTACAGGGCTAAGAGACTGATTAAGAAGGGATGGGACAATATATTTAAATTTTTTCTTTTTCATTTATCCAAATTATTCTTTTTATCCCTGTTTCTCTCTCTAATAGTCTCTAACCCAAATTTCGCCAAAGCTATCAGTTTGGATTTTAATATTTTTCAATATTAAATATTTTTTAACTTTTTTAAAGTTTCAAAATGGGGACTGAAGTAAACCAGAATATTTTACCCCAAATATATTTCTTTGACATATTTTAATATGGCTGCCATAGGTCCAGCAGACAGAAGTAAGGCTGCAAAGCTATCTTTTTGGTGGTGGGGTGGGGGATTTATATCTGTAGAGAATCTCCATTAATGCAGACAGATCTTTCCTTATCCAATCTAAGAATATTAATTGAGAATCTGACATCTTTAAAGTTCTGAAAAGAAATATTTGTATCTGTTCTTTCTGAGAGCTTCTACCTGTGAGGTTTCATCTACATAACAAGACCAGTTTTGCTAGCCAAGTCTCTTCCTTTCCTCTTCCCATAACCTATCTTGTCACTAAAATCTGTTTTGCCACAATCCCGATCCCCATTCTTTATAAATATCTGTTCCTCGTTGGTGGTTGGAATCTTCATTCTGAAGGGTCCTGTATTTACATGTTAAATAAATTTGTATGTTCTTGTCTCCTATTAATGTTAGGTAGTTAGCAAGGGATTCTGGGTCTCCTAGGGACAAAAGTGGATGTCTTGCCTTGGGTGCAACTGCCCCACCTGGGAAGAAGGACAAGTGTGAGCCTCAGGTCCCCATCTTGATCCTGCCGCACCCTAATCCTGTCACGAGCAACTGCCATACCTGGGGAAGGAGGGAACACCCTACGAATCTGCCAATCAGAACTTAGCATACTAAGTGCAAAAGAATGCAGAGGACTCTAGCTCACGGGCCAAGCAGCATAGGTACCTAGAGTCCGGAAACCGACCTAGAACAACCTGCATGCATAGTAATGCAACTCCCAATTGTCCAATCAAAGTGGTTCCATGGTGACTCTGAGCCACTAGGGAGGTCCCAATCTGGGCGCTATAAAACAAGATGCAGACCATAAACAACCCCTTTTTTGGCCCTTACTTTTGTTCTCCTTTTGCTGCCATAATGGGTCTGGTCATCATCATCTATGGCATAGGTATCACGCTCTGTAAACCTGTATAGTGTCCTTGCTCTATAATCCTATCTTTCTCTCAATAAACCTCATTTTTGTGCTTGCCTTACTTTGGGGTGTGTAGTTAAATAATTTAATGATAAAGCTTTTAAACATGTACATTCACAACCTCCATTTCCATCCAGTTACTTTTTTGAACAAGAATTCTAAGGATTTAAATGTATTACATGAAAAATTGAGGATCAAAAACAGATTCCCAAATACTGATATCAAACCCAGTTTTGCATCAAGTTGGCTAGGTTACAGTCCCCAACTATTCAGACAGTAAATTACATGTTTCTGTGAAGGTATTTTGTAGACGTAAATCAAGTCCATACTAGTTGATTTTAAGTAAGGGAGGCCATATGGACAAAGTTGAGGCTTCCCTGAAGAAGATAGTTTGTCCATGGAGAGCAGCTTCAGGTTCTACCCAAGAGTCCCAGCCTGTGTTTTCTGACAGCCTGCCCAGTGGAATTCAGACTTGCCATGCCAGCCCCCACAATCATGTAAACGAATTCTTTGCATTTAATCTCCTAATATATATTTTCTGTTGTGTCTCTTTCTCTGGTTGGATCCTAACTGTCACACTCTGTCTCATTCTAAAAATATTAATAAATAATTTCCACCCATGGATACATAAATAGACTAGAAAAATAGCCATTTTCATCTCATTAATTTTTTTCCCAAATAAGCTACATATCACAAATAATTTTCATTTAAAAAGCACATGATGTGTTTATTTTGATTATCACATTTTAATACTAAATATAACCAATAATCAAGAAATTTTTCACATTTGAGTCACAGGAAATTTTTAAAAAACACTTTAATTGATAAAAATATGTCCATTTCAGAAAAATATGACACGGCGATATATATATATATGAGAAATTGCCCTTTATAAAATTAATAAAGGTCCAAAAGTTGGGAACTGTGGTAGGGGGAAAATATTTATATCTCCAGCCATTATTCCTTAGCTTGCTTTCCAATGATTTCTTATTACTCAAGACATATAGCTGATGGTCATAAAGAGTCTTAGCTTTCTTTATTGCTCCCGTAGATAACATCACCCTTATGAATCCTAAGACTAGTTTTTGAGATCTCTCCCAGGACCTGCATGCCAGTGGAATGACTGACCCACCAGTGGCCCACACCAAAGAACTAACTCAAAAGGTATTGCGACCCTCACTGAAGGATCGGTTCAGCAAAGAAGACAATTTCTGCACCTCTATGGTTCTACCCTGAACCCAGTTACTTAGGAGGCTCAATTGGCCAGACTTTTGCCTGCCAAATTAGTTTTAAAAACGCTTTCTTCCAAATTTTCAGGGAGATGGGTTCGAGAACTTCTTCTTGTCAGGTGTGGGGACCAGATGTCAGGTCTGTGTTCCCTGGTTCCTGGTTCCCAGTACCAAAGAATGGTTATTGGTACCAAGTCAATGGAGTAAATGAGCAGACCAAGCAGATGCAAGCAAAGTGCCAAAGTTTATTTAAGCATAGTACATTCCAGAGAAAGAGTGGGTCAACTCCCATGAGTGGAGGAGACCCTGAGTTTGACAAGATTTTTCCTTTTATGCTGATTCCCTAAGTTTATGTTAAGTAGGGGGTGGAATATTCATGTTTTTTTCTTGGAAAGGAGTGGAAAATTCCCAGAACTGGGAACCCTCACCATTTTTAATCTTGTAAGGCAATTTCTGGGGGTTGCCATGGTATTTGTAAACTGTCACGGTGCTGGTGGGTGTGATTTTTACTGTTAATGAGGTTAGGTCACTTGAGGATACTGTCACCTTACTTGTATGCATGCTCCAGAGAACCTCATTTGTGGCCTTGTTCATATCTCTACTTTGTGGCCTTTCTACCTCTTTCTGATTGCTCAGTCCTTGGACACCCCCTATTGCTGACCAAACATCTGTTCGGTCCTTGGAAGCCCTCTAGACATGTCATTTGTTCTTTCTTAGAAGCCCCCTCTAGTCAATTTGTTACTCCTAGTAGATACAGCATCTCTTAGTGCAGTCTTTTTCTCAATGGACACCCCCTAGACAAAGCATCTGTTCCCCTTCCTTCTTGTCCCAACCTAACAGTCCCATCTCCTTCCATGGTTCCTATGATATTAAACTCTTTCTTTGCTGTGAACCCTGATGTCTCAATGTATTGGCTTCCTCTTGAGCAGCGGGCAATAAACCTGGTTGAGCTGTAACGTGTGTGTGTGTGTGTACATATATATACTTATTAAAAATTGTGGGTGCCAAATAACTCTGTTATATAAATTTTATACCATGCATTTTAAGGGGTTATATAATATTTTTATTTTGAAATGTCAACATTTATAAAATATCAACATTTTATTATCTGACATTATTTCAAGTAACCACAACTTTTAGATTTTAACATAAAATGTGTGAAAGAGAAGATAGCTTTTCAAATTTCTTTGAGGGGGCTTATCTAAGCAAATTATTGGCACCTGTATCTTGAAATTTTCTCTCTCAAGTTATTTTCTTGGAAGCATGTCATTGCAACTCAATGAATGGAATTCTGTCTGCTATAAGAAGCTATTGTCAGGAACTATAAGAAAATGCCCTGAGCAAGAAACATGGTCCAAGCTTATTCGTTCTCTGGCATATCCATTTCCCAACAATAAATTGATTATAAGACCATGTGATTTTACTTAAATTCCTTCAAAATTAACCAGTCAGTCCAATCCTTTCCTATGAAGGAATAAAGAAGAGATCACCTAGAATCTAATACTGAAAAGTAGAGATGGTATTATATTATCTACTGCCATTAAATAACTGGAAATTTGTGAAATATTCAAAAAAGTGTTTAAAAATCACAGTAGCTTTTGAGATGTATCATTTTTCAAGTACTGATGTAGTTTCCATGTTAACAGAGAAACCATACTTAAATAATAATCAGAAATTTACATCATTAAGTTTAATTTACATATTTTCTATCTGGAAAATATTTATGATATACTCCAAGTTGCTGCATAGGCTTGCCCAGAAACTGATCTCTTCATATTTCATACATGGCCTGTTGTATTTCTTATTTGTTAAGTAGTTGACTATAATTAAAATTGTATTGATTGTGTGATAAAAAAACTCAGTAGAAAATCCTATTTACACTTAATTGACAATATCCCAACATAATTTATTTAAATTATGAATAGCAGAGACAAATTGGATATTATTATTTTTCAATATGACACAATATCTACACATATTTAAAAAATATTTTTTAAGGAAAATTATGTAGAAAGGGAAGTATTACAAACCAAATTTCTCACACTGTATTTCAAAGATGTTTTATGAACAAGAGAACTATTTTTAACATTTCCAGCATCTTTTAACTTACTAATTCTTACATAAAATTCTCCACATCAAAGAATAATATTTGGAAGAAAAAATTTGGTAAAACACTTAAAGATAAGAGAGTAGCCAGGAAGACTTTATTTTTTCTTTTTCTTTTTTTCCATTTTTTCCTATTTTCCAAATTTTTTCCAAGGAAGAAATTACTTTTATAACCATAAAAAATTCTTTTAAAGTAATTAGTAAGAAATACATTACATGTGGTCCTTTAAATTTTTATATACACAGATTTGGCATATCAAGTTGATTGCCAATAATACAGAATTTTTTATGATATGTAATAATAAACGCAGCTATAACTGCCTTTAAATATTTTTCTTAAAACACTATGTATGGTTTCAGCTATAAAATGTGGGTTTCTCACATTCTTTCTTACCCAACAAACCTAAATGTACTCTGAAAAATTACCTGGAGTTGAGGGCATGCTATACTCTCTACATTCAATTTTTTTTCAAAAATGTATAGTACTGAAATACCCTGTGGAATCTTAATTTCATTGTTTCTTATTTGTCCTACTTTTTGTTTTTGATAATGATGTGCTGCTCCCTAAATGAATGACATTATGACATAATTTAATTGATCAGTTTCTTGCTGTGTGATGTATGTTGTACTTCATGAAAAGTGATACAAAGAGGAAGGAATTAGTGTTCCCTAAAAAGAGTAAGGAACTAGTGCTCCCTAATGGCTAAAAAATGTAATAATAAAATAAGAAGGATGTTTGGAGCAAATTCTCATTTTCATAGTAGTTTCTACAATAATTTGCAGAACTGTTACAAGCAAGATACGGGTAACTAGAGTAGACTTAGAAGGCAGATGGTTTTGAGGCCATCTCCACCTATCCAAATGCTATTAGCTTGTCTAGGCCCATGTGAAATTATATTTTGATCAAAGTTATCTTTTCCATGTAATGTTAATGATTGCTCTTAGCACATGTCATCTATACAAGCATTTCTATTTTATATTCAGCTGTACACTCTTCCATGTTTGATAGCTTTATGTAGTAAAAACAAAAGTGTTCCAGAATCAAACAAATTTGAAATACTACATAGTAGATCATCATGGAATATCATAATAAATATTAGCACAAAAATATTTTGAATTAATAAATACAAATATTGGATTCTCAGACTTATTTTTAGTGGTATCTGTAACAATAACCTCTGGAATTGCATTAACAAATGCTTGATTGTTTCATACTTGTAGGTTTCTAAGCTTCTGTTAAACTACCTCTTTAGCATCTGCAATCTATGCTGCTCTGATCAATTCGTAGGAGTTTATTATATGCTGTCAATAATGGTTATTAATACATTTATATATAAAATTGGCAAACACATCAAGGAACCTTACCAAATGTTATTAATCATTAGTTTAATTGTGTTCCCCAAAAAAGCTATGTTGAAGTCCTAACCACCAGAACCTGAGAATGCGATTAGATTAGAAAATAGGATTTTTTGCAGATGTAGTCAAGTTAAAATGAGGTCATTAGTATGGGCCCTAATTTTATATGACTTCACCTTTATATAAAAGGGGAAATTTGGACACACAGAGAGATATGCAAACAGGGAGAATACCACGGGAAGATGAAAGTAGAGATCAGAGTGATCTACCTAAAAGCCAAGCAACACCAAAGATTGCCAGCAAACCACCAGAAGCTAGGATGGAGGCATGGGACATGTTCTCCTTCACAGTCTTCAGAGGGAAATAACTCTGCCAACACCTTAGTTTTGAATGCCTAGCCTCCAGAACTCTGAAACAATACATTTTTATCCTTTAAGCCACTCAGTTTGTGGTATTTTGTATGACATCCTCAGCAACCTAATACACCAAGTATTGTAAAATATGAAATATTTATATATTTGTAGATTATCAACTATTTATGGCTTAAATTAATACCAGATTTTTGTCCAAACAGTAAAAAAATAAATTTACTTATTCGTAATACTAATTAAAATAGTTTATTAAAATAAAATCATTTTTAACATTTTTATTTTTCGGTATACAAAGTACCAGATGTACTATAAAATATTGCAGCATGTGAATTCAAAATCACATATTGACACCCACTATAGATCAATTCAGAACACTAATCATCGGTCTTTATACATTTTGCAATTGTTCTTATTTGTACACTGAAATACGAACATCACTAGAGAAACTGAAAGCAAATTATGAATGAATGTATTCTACTTAACAAAATGGGAATATTCTGAAACTTTAGGAGAAAACTTTTGGGCATAGTTCAGGAAGAGGACAAAGAATATAGTTTAGCAGGAAAGTGAAAATAATTCCTATTTCAGGCACTGGGAGACTGTTTGAAGGCAGGCAAGTGTACAGTAAATGGGGGATTTCATGGAGTTTATTTAAAGTACTTATAAATTGAAATATTCTAAATTTCACATTTAATGTCAGATATATTTGGTAATGCCAAAACACTGATGAGATGAAAAAATAATAAATCAATGTATGTTATCATAATTATCACATCCATTGAATTTGGAAGGATGATGTCATTCTCAAATGTGAATATAAGGCATTACTGCTTAAATTAGTGAAATAAATTGAAGATAGTTAACAGCATCTATATTTAATGAAGAATTGATGAAATACATTGGTAGATAGGTTAGAGGTAAGAAGTAATAAAAACAATCAGCTATGTACCCGGAAATATAAAAAAATAAATGTGTAGAGTTTAATTATACAAGGGAATAATATTTAACAAGTAGGAAAACTTCTTAGTTATAATATTAAACGTCATGATAAAAGATAATTTCTAAAAATTTTATCTGTCAGTTTGCATAATAAAATTTTCGTGTTTGAAACCAAATGAAATCCAAGCATCAATCTTATCGTGCAATATTTTGGTCTTATTATGATTTCTACCAAAACCACAGATATTCAGTTGATTTTGCCACTTAACCACAAAGCAGTTTTGAAAAATTTCCAGAATCTGTTGTAACCTAAAGTATGTTTATTCAAAAGGCATGTAAACTTTGGTCCAAATTATTCCAATTTGTGATGAGTTTTATATTGCACTTTCCAAATCCAGCAAAAATTTCTTATTCCAAACTCTCTATCATGTATTCTTTTTATGAAAGTTTGGCATAGGCTTAAAAATTGGAAGACAGGGTCAAATGTAAGAGACATGATCTGTAATCTGCATCTTCTATAAGTGATGCAAATGTATTTCTCTTAGGTCAGAGATCAGATGTCACCACTCGCCATGCGAGTATAGAGGCTGTGCCTGAAAAAAATGCAGAAAATGACTCAATTAGACTTCTACTGCCATGAGCATAAAAATAACCTACTTTCTAGAGTGGTAAAGCAATTGAATTTTGAACTTCCCTTTCCGATTTTAAAGAGGAGTATAAAAAAGTTTAATGTAGAAATTTATGAGTTTTTAAAATCAGTATATTTTGAAAAACAAATATTTGTAGATTAGTAGTCACCAATTGAAGCAAAATAAAAGAGGCAAAAATTATTGTCCTTTAAGACTTTCAGTATCTTAAAGCAAATGTCAATTCTGTATGCAAAATATTCTTCCTTTCAAAATAAGCACATTTCACTTAGTTTGTTATAATGGTAATCTCCTAACCACATCCACACTAAAGAGCTTAAGCCTGTTAAAAGTGATATATTAGGCTTCTCTCTCTCATCTTCATTACATTAAGTGGGTTTTGCTGATGTTTCAGCTTTCAGAAAAAAATAGGAGTTAATAAAAGCAGCAGGTCCCAGCAAACCTGTCTCTGTGCTCTCTCTCTTAGTTTATGGGAAATTAAATTTGCTGTTGTATATTCATTTGACTTCAAAGTTATTCTTAACTTTATCAATTTATTTTTTGATTATTTGCTTATGCATTTTTTCATTTTTTTTTTTTAAGTCTTTGGAGACCATAACAAATCTCTATTGTTTGGTAAAAAATACTGTTACCCATACTATTTGATAAGAAATTAATTTAATTTTTGTTATGCATTTTTCTCTAAAAATTTAAATATAAAATGTTATTTTTACTATACTAAATAATATTCAGAATTTTCTTTTGGGATTGTGTAGTAGGCAAAAGCAATTTATTGCAAAATCCTGCAGTTATGTAAATACACATTCATACAGTCACAAGTGCTCTGGTTAAAATTAGCTTCTAATAATTGCATCATGTCTTTTGATTCACAGCTCTCCTGTAGTTAATGATGAAATCGAAAGAGGAAAAAAATTCATAGGGGAATCAATCATCCTTAATCCAATGTGCTTTTATATCTTCTAGCCTGTAATCTAAGATACCTATAAAACGCATCTCACTGGCTTTACCCTTGATGATTGTAATAACAATAATACTAAGGCATATAAATACAGAATATTATGTGACAGACCATTAATCATATCTAACCAATTCATTTAATTCTTATGACAAATATCAGTTATAAGTGTTATTATTTCTATTTTTAAGGGGAGAATGGAAACATAGGTATTTAACTAAGTGTTCCTTCTATTCACTTCTTCTGTGTCACTTTTTCACTCATTCATTCATTCATTGTTTGTGCAACAAAAACTGTGATTGTTTACTGTGTTCCAATGCTTATGCTAAGTGCAATGCATTGAGGCTGAGTCATGCAGATGTTCCTCCTGAGGTGGAAAAATGAATGTGTTTGATAAATTAAAGGAAGGTCCTTGGTATCATAGTGCATTAAGTAGTCTTCAAAGATCTTGTAAGTCGGGTTTTTTTTTAATTCTCATATAAAAATTAATGTATGAAAAATACATTAATTTGATATGTAGATCAGATCAAATAGATGTTTTACACCATGCGTAATTTGCAATTTACAGATGCAGCAACTGAAGGAAGGTAAGAGTTAAGATCAGTGACTCTGTAGTCAAACCGTCTTGGTTTGGATTAGTCATTTATTCAGTGATATTGAATTCTGAGTCTCATTATTGCCATGTTTCAAGAGCGAATAATGATATTAGGTTTATTATAAGGATGTAAATTGCTTAATAATGCCCAGCTTTTAAGATGCACTGACAAGACGTGTACCTCCTACCCAAACCAAGACATCTTCCTTTTGTATTCCATATCTATGTTAAATATGGCCCTCTCTATTCAGTTACTCAAGCTGCGAACACTGAATTCTTATCAACTGTCTGATATCTCAAAGTCCTTCATTAAGTAGTCAGTCATCGAGTCTGACAATTCTACTTTCTATATTTCTCTTAAATAGCACAGCTACTTTATTTTCACATGGGCACCTATTTAGTTTAGACCCTTGACGCTTTTACTTGGACAATTAATTTAAACCAACCAATCAATAAGCATTCATTTAAAATCAACTAAAAAACATAATTTCTAGGATTATGTGGGAAAGAAAAATTCAAACTACCACTTTTACTCACTTGAGCTTAAGATAAAGTTTGGAAAACCTGATATAAATAAGATTATAAGTAATATTTTAAAAATTAAACTTTAATATATGACTGCAATTGAATCCACAAAACATATATGATTGACAACAAATAAAAAAATAGACGGTAATTAACATGGGAGTCTTGTAAATCAGAGATAACTGTGGTTAAAAAATTTTTAGAGAAGCTTACAAGTTAGTGGAGATTTGACTTGGTTACATTTTGATCAGCCATGAAAAGTGAGCATGCTGTTACTAAATGTAGAACCAAATGAATCAAGGTAGTGCGCTTGATGTATTTAAAATTTAAATCTTACTGAGATTATGTCCCCTCACCTGTAGACAGTAGGGGACTCAGGTGTTTGGCTTCTCGGTTCCTTGTGTCCTGTGAGGCAGTTTCTGGAAAACACTGGCAGCCTCAGTGGCCTGCGTGATGAACAGGCTTCAAAGTGTAGCTTAGGAAGCTGCAGAACAGAGTACTAGGAGATGCTCTTGATCTCTAATTAGTTTCCAAATGAGTAAAACCTGAGAACCAGCTCAAAAGTATCATCTCATGAGGACTGTCCTATCACTTTCTAGGCATCTCCTGTCATTCCCTCTTACGTGCTACTATTACACTTTACTATAGACCTAGTTTTCGATTTGCACACTATATAGTAAATATTTGTCAATATGCCTACCTTCTCCATTAAGAAAGCAAGCCTGTAAAAGCAGGTGCATGTTTCTTTTGATTTTAATTCAGTACCTGGTAGCATGCATTAGTAACCACTCAGTAAAAGAGTTTTGACTGTATTACTTTACATTTGTTTACTCAGTTTGTTATTTTGTCTAGATGATAATGTAGCAAGAACTTGTATTTTTTTAAAAAATTCGGTTGATTTTTTTTTTTTACTGAATTCAATAGATTTGTGGATATTTGTTAGATATAGCTCTATTTTGAATAATAGCTGTGCTAAGCTGGCTTCAACTGATAGCTGTTTTCCATGTCCTATAGGCATTTTGATTGATTTTTACAATTCATGGGTTCTTTAAACTTGCCTGAACACAATTCTTTCTCTACACACATCAAAGAACACACACTGTATTTCATTATCTCAATTGATCGTTTTAACTTCTAATCTTCATGGAAGGGTTCCAATCACTTCCCTGACTCTTTAAGCCTTTTACTATTGTTAGTTCAACCCCCTTCTTGATTTTACTTTCTAAACCAAAATACTTCAAATGTTAAACTTAAAGATGGGGGAACTTATATATGTTTTTGCTCTTTTCTATCTTCCCTCTAGGCTCTTCTGATGGGTCTGCCTCAATAGGTCTTTGACAGTCCAGAGACTATGTACTCCCAACTCCTGCAGGAAATTTATGATAAAAATAGCAAACACGTAAAGGCCATAATATTTGGAAATACTTGCTGATTTAAATGCCCATTTCAAGAAGCTGGTCTCAAATTTACCCATTCCTCATATACTTATATAGGCACAGAGAAAGTGAAAATAATTTTGTTGCCTCAAAAGGAGAAAATATGCCATTGTGTAGAAAAGATTATTTTTAAACTTTTTGTGAAATAATTCGACTTACAATAAAGTTGCAAAATAATAAAAATAATTTGCATGAATTTTCCACCAGATACCCAAATATAAATATTTTACCAAGTGATGTTTATATACAATCCTCTTGGTTTCTATAAATATTATTTTCTGAAACGTTTGAGAGTAAGTTGCTAAAATGATACCATTTGCCCTTAAATAACTCAGTGTAGTTTTTAAATACAGACACATTTTATTAATAACCTTAGTACAATGATCAAAGTCAGGATATTAATGTTTATAAAATACTATCTAATCACAAACTTTATTCAAAAATTTTCACTTGTACTAAAACCTCCTTTATACCCAAGGAAACAAACAAAATGTTATTTTTTGTTTTTGTTTTTTTTCTGGTCTAGTATTCCACGGTGTGCTGAGTTACCCCATCTCTTGTTTCCTTTAAGCTAGGCTTTACACACCTGTCTTTCCTTTTCCTCAGCTTGGCATTTTTGAGGAGTACAGGGGAACTGTTTTGTAAAATGTCCCTCAAATTGAGTTTGCCTAATATTAGCTCATGATTAGAATCATGTTATAGATTGTTGCAGAAGTATAGCAGGAGTGATTTTGTGTTCTCCGTGTACCACATCGGAAGGTAAATAAATGGATGTCTGTTGAAACTCTTACTGGTGATGTTAACAAGGATTACTTGGGTAGGGTGGTGTCTACCAGATGTGTCTAATGTGAAATTAAGGGTTTTTTCCTTTGTATTTAGTGACTATCTTGTGAAGATATACAGTGAGATTTCTGTTTCCCATTAAACTTCCATTCACTACTTTTAGCATCTATTGATGATCTGTCTGTAACTATTATTACTGTGGTGTTTGTCAAATGCTGATTTTCTAACTCAATCTTTCATTTTACATTTAATAGTTGGAATTTTATCACAAGGAAGCCTTTTATCTTGTCCTTTATTTATATATTGATTTATTTATACCAGCATGGATTTATGGATTCTAATTTTAGTCTGTAGGTTATAATCGCTTATTATCATTATTTGTCTTAATTATCAAAGTGTCAATGGAAGACACTATTAAGGTTGTTCATGTATCCTTTTGATGTACCCCATCATTTTTTTAGTATATTCTTACTTTCTGTCATAAAAATATATTTTAGTTTAGCACTTGTCCTGCCCAAGTCAAGATTTCATTTATGAAAGGAGCCATAGTTCCTTTTATTAAAGAAAGGTATTTAGAACTGAGATCTGAGTGCCAGGTATGTTTACTTCTAGTTGTGTGGCGGTGCTTCTATTCCTTCTCAGTGGACAGAGCTGGGAAGTACATGCACATACACATGGAGACATACGAACACATATGCATCTAAATTTATTTATCATTCTACTTAAAATAGATTTTATATAAAAATTCACAAGTTTCTTGAAACATACACCAAACTGAAGATGTTATAAGCAGTAATGAAAAAGCTAAATTTATTGAAGTCCTAAATTTAGTCCTAATAAATTTAGTCCTAAATTATTAAAGGAAATGCACTTACTAATAATTTTTTTAATAAAGAAAACTCTAGACACAAATGCCATTCTTGGTGAAACCTTCCTGACATACAATGAAAATAACCCCAATCTTAAACCCTCAGATATATTAATAAAAAAAAGTAGCCTTTTCCAACTTGCTTTTTTGAGGCCAAAATAATCTTGGTAGCATACTTATAGAAAAAAAAAAAAAGGGAGTCCTCACAAAGAAGAAAAATTGCAGTTCGATTTCTGTTATGTACATAGGTACAAAAATATGAAATCTAGTCCAGTGACGTATAAAAAGGGAGTACATTATGGCCAAGTGGTGATTATTCTAGAAAAGCCATAATGTTTTGTATTTGATAGTCAGTACATTTAGTCACATTAGCAGGAGGTGGAGTTGGAGGGAAGGGGAAGAGAGAGATAGAAAGAGAGAGAGAGAGAGAGAGAGAGAGAGAGAGAGAGAGAGAGAGAGAGAGAGAGAGAGAGTGGCGGAGAGAGAGGAAGATTAAATCATCTCTCAATGTACATAAAAATACCACTTAAGATAATTTAGCACTCATGCATGATAAAAACACTCAAAAATCTAGGTTTGAAAGAATCTTCCTTAGATGTATAAGGAATATCTATGAAATTCTGCAGTAAACACCATGATCGGTGGGAAATTATGACAAGCTTTCCCCCAAAATTGGAAATAGGTGGAGGGTATCAATAATGGCCACTTCTGTTTAACATTGTGCTGGAAAAAATACATATGAGGTTTCCAAAGAAATAAATAATCACTTGTAAACAACATGAATACCTATGTAGAAAGTCCAAATAACCCACAAAGTATTAGTAATGGTTAATAAATTCAATAGAATTGCTGCATACGAGATCAGTAAATAAACCAACACGAAACCAAATCACTTTTATTTCTGTATGCCAAGAAGCATTTAGAAAATGAAACTTAAAAATGACAATGAAAAGTAGCTTTAAAAACATCAATATCCTGGGAATAAATCTAAAGAAGTATGTGTAAGATATATACACTAAATACTATAAAATGCTATTTAAAGAAGTTAATACCTTAATAAATAAGAAATATATCACATTCACAAGATAGGTAACTCAATATGGTAGAGATGTAACTGCTTCCTTAATTAGCATATAGATTCACTGAAATTTTAGTCAAAGGTTCAGTAGTTTATATGTGTATATGAGTATATGAAAAGCTGATTCTAAAATTTACAGGAAAATGAAAAAGGCCAAGAAAAACTATAACAAACTTGAAACCAACAAATCTGGAGGCCTGTACTACCAGATGTTAAAATTATTATAGAGCTATAGTAATTAATGCAATTTAGTATTAACTAAAGATCAGCATATTAGAAAACCCATAATCCACTTGTGGCACACCAGTATGTGGCAGAATACTGATTTTTAAATTTGTTATACATAGAAAACCAAAGCAGATCAATGGACTTGCTAACATTGAACTCTATTGAATTCAGCAAGTAGATTATTTATAAAATCTTTATACAGATTGTTATGGGCTAAATTGTGACCCCCTTCCCATCCATGTATTGAAGTCCTACTCCCCAGTACCTCAGAATGTGACTGTATTTGGAGATAAGGCCTTTAAAAATGTAATTAAAATAAAATGAGGTCATATGGGGGAGTTCTAATCCTCTATGACTGAGGATATTATAAAAAGAGATTAGGACACAGGCAGACACAGAGGAAAAGACGATGTTAAGACACCAGAGGAAGATGACGATTTACAAGCCAAGGAGAAAGGTTTTACAAGAACTCAACCTTGCCAACACCTTGATGTCAGACTTCTAAGCTCTAGAACTATGAGAATATGAATTTCTGTTGTATACGTCACCCAGCCCATGATACTTCATTCTGGCAGCCATAGCAAACTAATACACAGGTCTACAATAATCTAATAT
>RJWJ010024378.1:0-24892 GCA_004363605.1 Indri indri | reverse complement strand
GCGGTAGTAATATTCACTGGGTGTCAGGCAGGTGGGAGGGGGCAGAAGAGGATGGGTATAGTCACGCCTAATGGGTGGGGTGCGCACCGTCTGGGGGACAATTCTATTTCTATCCCCCGGCTGGCTGTCCGTTTCTTTCCTCTGTCGTTCTCAGGGTTCACTCCTGGTCTCTTCCTCCATTAGAACTGACAGTAAGTATTAATTAAAAGTTTCTCTTATACTGTACTCCCCTGTGATGACTGGGGACCCTGTGATGCACTTGGGATTTTGTTATGAAGCTTGAAGTGAGTTAAAACTGGAAGGTTTGGGTTTACCTAAGTGTCTCATGGGCTTTGGAGATGAATTCATCTGGATTTGAATCTCGGGTTTGACACTTTGACTTGTTTGACTTTGGGCAATTTCTCCGAGTCTTGTTCACCTGATCTGAAAACAAGAGGTGGTAAAATAGCATCTAGAACAATGGAATCATTGAGGGGAATTACCTGGAACAACATATGTGACATATCTAGTATGTTTAAAAACACTGCAAGGAGTATTGTAATTATTATGATGGTATTGGGTTTGTGTTATGTGTCATTTATGTATTAATTGAAAAGAATGTTGTATCTGAAATTTTCAGACATAATTTTCAAGACAGACTACCTGTAGCCTCTGGCATGAATGTACACATTCTCTGTGTACAGAATGCATAGTGAATGAAGTTCCTTTGTAATCATCCAATAATTTTTCCTTGAGCAATGACAGAATTTTAAAATCTTTCTCTGGGAGAGATTTTGATAAGAGCTTTAGGTTGATTACTTTTTATATCCCATGTCCTGTTTGGCTGATAAGCTTCCAATCTCTGCTCTTCACATTGTTTTTATCATCCTGGGCTGTACCCACCTTGTCACTGTCATCTTTTCAGTTGTCAGAATGAAATTGAAGGGAGACGGAGGGGGAGTGAGGTGTCAGGAATGGAAGGATAAAGCCCCAGGCGAGGGTGACAGGTCAGCGCTTCCTCAGAAAAGGTTGTTCTGGTCGTGGGAATTAAGCGTAATCTCTAGGACACAGGTCCTTGCGCTAATATGGTACCCAACGTCTGGCTCTCACATGATGGTGAAGCTCCAGGCTTGCTCTTCCTCTGCCTTGGGCTAGTGAAATCCTGGGTTTTTACAATAGCAGCTTAGTTCAGTGTACTCTTTAATCCCATTGTCATTTCTCGGAAACAAATGCATTCTGAGAATCAAAGAATTTTAGAGTGGGAAGGGACCTCAGAAATCACCCAGTTTATACTCTTCCTCTTCAAAAGGGAGCCAAGGCTAAGGGAAGACAAGAGACTTTCCCGAGTCACTCGACAGTTTAGGGGGAACATCACAGAATATTAGCACTATCTAAGGAATTCGTGGGCACCTTACTGTGGATAGGCTGGCCTTTGAGGTATTCATAATTGCACTGACACATTTGTGCTTAAGAGGTCTATTAGTGAGTTCTAGGTAGCTCCTTCCATAGTTTGGGCTCAGTTATCAATAATTACTTGAGTTTATAGAGCCGTGATTTTATAGAGCCTCTTCAGATGCTGTTGGGAGAGAGACTCAAACAATTTTGGAATCATTATGCTGGGAACCCATTTGGAAAGCCTAGAAAACTAGCACTTCTTATGTAATGGAGCCCAAACAGAACCTCTTCCTCATTGAGGACTGTTACAGACTAACTGTGTCCCCCCAAAATTCATGTGCTAGAACCTTAACTCCCGGTGTGGTGCTATTAGGGAGTGGGGCCTTTGGGAGGTGATTAGGTCATGACAGTGGAGCCTTCATGAATGGGATGAGTGCCCTTATAAGAAGGGACGGGAGAGCTTCCTTCTTTTTCTGCTCTCTGATATGTGAGGATACAACATGAAGTTGGCAGTCAGCAAATGGGTAAGAGTGTTCTCACCAGACACTGGACCTGCCAGCACCTTGATCTTGGACTTCTTCCCTCCAGAATTGGGAGAAATAAATGTTTACGGTTTAAGCCACCTAGTCTATGGTAATTTGTGATAGCAGCCTGAACTGACTAAGACAGTGACTGCAGTGGATACTGGTGTGTTCAACATCCATTTCAATTTCCTTCTACCATGCCTTCTTATATTGTAGAACCTGGAATGCTAAAAATTACATTTCCCAGACTGCTTATGGTTGAGGTCTCAGATGTGATTTAGGCTTCCCCAATAAGATACACTCGTGCAAGAGTGGAATATTGTACAAATAGGCTTTTATTGTTGTTTTGCTGACAAGGACAGTCAGGGAGGCATTCGATTTTTTGTGTGGCTACAGTAGAGGTCCCTAGTGGGACATCCATTTGGATCATGGTAAAGATGGAGTACCATTCTGGAGCCAGCACGTGCAGTGGTGGCTTCCCACTCTGTTAGGCAACTTCTTGTTTCTGCATCTTCCTGCTTATAGCAGGGGCAGCTGCTCTTGGAAGCTCAATTCTGCTGCATGGTTTTGGGAGTTATTCCTGGAAGCTAAGCCTAGAGTCTGTTTCTTCAACTCTCAGTAGTCCTATAAGATAGGGATTAGCAAGCTTTTTCTCTAAGAGACCAGATAATAAATATTTTAGGTTTTGAGGGCCATATGGTCTCTGTCACAACCCTTCAACTCTGCCACTGTAGAATGACAGCAGCCTTAGACAATGTATGAATAAATGGTTATGACTGTGTTGCAATAAAACTTTATTTATAAAAGCAGGCAGATTTGGCCTGTGGCCTCTAGTTTGCTAAGCCCTGAATAATACATCCCTTTCTGCTTTCTAGCTAGAGTGAATTCTCCTCTCTACTGTCAAATGTTGACCAATGCAGAGAAGTCCAAGTCCAAGAGTGGATGGAATGTGAGAAAGGAGGGGAGTTTATGCCCCAGGTTTCTGATTCAGGGGGCTGATAAGGAAATAGCACACGCATCTTCATAGCTAGCTGTAAGCTTGGCAATGATCTTTGAACCGTACCTTTCACTTTCTCAAAGTGCTTTCACATATGATATCTCATTTGACTTTTACAACACCTCACGAGGGATGTAAAGGGGGTATAGTGGGGAAATCTCAGAAACGCTCAGAAGGGTTATAACTTTCTCAAGGTCACATGGCTTGTGGGGAGGAGAAGCAGAACTTGAAATCAGGCCTCCTGCTTCTTAGTCCGGTGCTTCCTCCAGGGCTCTCTTCTGGTCTTAGGAGCTTGCTACTGAAGCTGGGATACCTTCAAGAGGATAGTCTGACAACATTTGGGATGGCACTTGTGGAAGTTTTGAGAGCATTAAGAAACTTTGTGTAGAGAGGCCTGGTGGGAACTGACCACAGCTTTGCTAGTTGTGGACCAGCAGCACCTGGGAACTCGTTACAGACTCAGACTCTCTGGCTCCATCTTGGAGCTCCTGAGTCAGAATCTGCAAGATCTCTAGGTGATCCACATGCACAATAAAGCTTGGGAAGTGTGGGTAGACTATGCCTCAAAAGGAAGTGCTTGCAATTGAATTGCTAAGACTCGGGAGATGCAATATACATAGTACAGTCAGAAGTCAAAAATCATGGGGAGGTTGAATAGTATCAAAGGGAGATATTAAGATGTTACTGTTATGCCCTTTGGCTAGGAGATCCAGGGATACCCGAGTCTTGACCAGCCATTTTTCCTCACTGCAAATTTTCAGAGGGAGATGTATGCGTAAAGGAGGAAAAACGAAGCAAAGTAAACCCTAAGATAGAAATGGAGTGAGCATGTTCCAAGTAAATATTCCTTATTTTTGCATTTTCTCATTTAATATTGCTCCAACAACCCTGCAGGATAGGTGCTATTATTTCATTTTCCATTTGAGGTATATCATCATCATCATCACCACCACCAATCCTGTATAGCTTATATTACTGTTCTGAGCCCTTTATACACATGACTGACTCAATCCTTACAATAAGTTTATGAAGCAGCTCTATCCTCCAGATAGGAAGACGCATAGAGAATTTCAGGAACTTGGCCAAGGTCACACAATTAGCAAGTGGTACAGCTGGGATTCGAGCCCAGTCAATCAGGCTTCAGAGTGCATGCTTGTAATCCCTACGCCACACCCGCTTGCTGGGCAGAATGGCAATTTCCCCAAGATCGCATGGCTAACAAGTGGCAGAGACAAGGTTTCTATTCCACATAGCCTCACTCCAGACCTGTGCTCTTTACAACAGTGTTCTCAAGCAGGGTGAGAGTTCTTGGAATCCATCCTAGACTTCCTAAATCTGATTCTCTGGACATGTAATTCTTTTTAAACTCCAGATGTGATTCTATTGCCCAGCTGTGTCCAAGCAGCATAGGACTACATTATTCTGTCTCTTTACTTAGATATGTTAGTAGTTTTTCTGGACTGTTAGTTCCTTAAAGATTCATTTGGTGTTTTATTTAGCTCTATGTCTCCAGTGCCTAGTTCAGGACTTGCCTCATAGTAGATTCTCTATAAAGTTTGTGGTTAGAACTGAACTGATTACTGCCCAAGGGCCCAGTGCTCTAGGGCAATGGTTTTCAAACATTAACATGCATCAGCATCACTTGGAAAATTTGTTAACATGCTGATTACTGGGCCCCACCTCCAGAGTTTCTGATTCAATAGGGCATAAGAATTTGCATTTCTGACAAGTTTCCAGGAGATGCTGCTGCTGCTGGTGTGGGCACTACACTTTGAGAAGCGCTGGTCCAGGAGAACTTGAGAGAGGAGGACGGATTAGGCTGGGCCTTGAAGGATTCACAGAGAACATAGACAAGGGAGGAACATTATCATTATACTGTTTAAAGTTCACATTTGAAGAGATGATTCACTATACCCTTTTATGAGTACATGATCCCATGAATTAAGTATGAGAAAATACGGCATCTGATATCATTTGCACTGAGCCAATTGTGCCTTTAATTTCACCTTATTCAGTAATGTGGAAAAGTGCAGATGTAGACTTCAGTTATCATCAACTAATTGGGGATGCATGGTCAATCTTTACATTTTCCAAAAATGTGCCATTGTTAGAAATTCATCATTACAGGGTAGAGTGAATTTGTTTGGTATTGATATGAATGTAAAACATTTCATTAAGTTATATTTGGTTTAGAAATCAAGAAAGGAAATTGTATTTAAAATAGAAATGGACAAAATGGATGAGCAAAGACAGGCTACAGAGTACATGCTTGTAATCCCATGGTATTATTATTTGCTCTTACTGTAGGAAGCTAGGAAGCAAAGCAGAGTGGAGACAGCCGGTTGCTGAGGCCAATAGCGTATGCACAGACCAAATGAGCATATGATCTAGGAGCACTTACATCCCTTTGATTTTCTTTGGTTAACCATTTTATTCCAGCAAAAGAGATAGGAGGTGGGGCAAGAGATGTTTCTCTAGTCTACACCATCCTTTCTTCACCCCAATCAGAGTCTTCTGGGAATCACATCCTGAGAAGAACATACATAAACTGGAGTGACCCAGAGGATGGTGGCTAGGTTGGTGGGGGACCTGGAAAATGGTATGTAAGAAGAAATGAGAAGTTCCTCTTAGAGAAGGAAGCCTAGGGTTAGGTGTATGATTGCTGGCCCCTCATAGTGTCAACCTTCATGTCTTCTCTTGAAACTCTAAGCATGCTTGGTGTGCTGCTGTTTAACAGATCACACTGTAATCTATGAATTTGCTTACTTACCTCTCTCCCCTGTCCCACCATCAGTTCCTGGAGGGACAGGACTAGGTATTATTCACCCCTAAGTCTCTAGCATCAAACGTAATTCCTTGAATAGTGTGAGACCTCAGTAAATGTTCATTGAATTTAATTCAAATATTGGAATAATGGGAAGAGGGGGTGCATTTGGTCTGTGTGACCCCAGATGACAGGGCTGGATCAGAGAGAATACGAAGAGGGAAATGTATTGTGGCCTATTCTGTTTTTGCATCTAGATTAATACATGAGTAATAACGGTACTTGTGGAGAGTAAATGAGATAATTTTGTAACATGCTTGCACGTTGCCTGGGACATAGTAACTACTCAACGTTTTCTGTTATTATTACTGTTATCCCATGGCCTATTAAAATTCTATAGCCTAAGTGGTAAGTTTCATGGATGTTATGACTTTGGTCTGAATCTCCATTCCTCCCTCTCTCCCTTCTCTCCTCCCTTCCTCTCTTTCTTCTTTCAATTACGATTCATTCTATCTTTCTCTTCATCTGTCCACTTATTTATCCAACCACCTAACTGTCCATCCACTCATCCTCTCATCTACCCTTCCACCCACTCACACATATATTTACTTACTTACTCAGCCCACCCATTCGGCTTTAACTGGGTGGTTGTGGTGCTGTGGGAAGTGCCTGGACACTGTCACACGCATGCCCTATCAGTTGAATCCCTGGACGTGTCGGCTATAACAGACAGCGGGGACACTGATGTTGGTGTTCAGCGTGGCTGAGAGGTAGACTGAGGGCCCTGTCCAAGTGACTTTTCATGGCATTTCTGAGAGCCATTGAGGTCTGCAGTCCCCATCAAGGCACTCCAGGAAGCCACTCAAAGCAGTGGCATCTGAGCTGTGATACGCACATTTACCATTTACAATTATATGGTATTATTCATCACAGTAATATTTTATTTAAAGAAACCAATAAAGCAGATGGAGAGTGCTGAAGATGTGACTATTTTAGCTGGCATGTTTGTTCAGCAACTGGCACAATAATAGAGATGCAGAAGAGAAGATGAGATGGGAAACACAAATTATTTTAATTTTCTTGAAGAGGGGAAATGAGATCACAGTTTTGACCTTCACGAACCTTAAAATAATCTGGATTCTAGGAATTTCAAGATGATCATGAGATACTTGGCAGAACAGGAAAAAATTAGGCTGTGGCTTTTATATTTGACTCCCTCATGCGGCTGAATTAATCGAAGTGCAATATCTAGAGAAAGAGTGATCCTGACAATGTAGTAGAAAGAACATGGGTTTGTTGTTGATCAGATCAGGGATTTCTGTTCTTCAACCTATCAGCTGCGTGTCCTTGGGCAAGTCATTTAACCTTTCTGAACTTCAGTTTCCATTTAGGTGAATGGGAGATAATAATACCATTATATTATTCAAGGAGGATTCAAATGAAATAATGGTGATAAAGCGGCTGGCAGAATGGCAGATGCAGCTCAATACATGCTGGCTCCATACTTGTCCCAACATTGCATACTGATCAGGTCATAACTGGAATATTCTGTTCCCTTCTGCACAAAGCTACAACAGTTTAGCATGTGCCCTAAAGAGTGATCGGAATGATAAGAGATTTGAATCCATGTCCTGCATCCAGTTGAAAGGAGATAAAATGTCTAATCTGAGGAGGAGCAACTTGGAGGAGACAATATTGGGGTCTCCAACTATTGAAACATGTTTGGGAAAGAGGGCTTAGACTTACTGTAGATGTTTCCCCAAGAGACAGATGAATGAAAGCTACAGGCAGATACATTTCAGCTCAAATAGGGAAAAAATACCGTAAGAAGAAAACAGCCTAGTAGTGCCTAGTAGTGGCATCAGTGAAGGGAAGGGAAAAGGCTGCCTGGAAGAGGAGATGAGTGATCCAGTGCAGGGGCGTCCCAGGCATCCTGGGGACATTGCTAGTGAGGGGTCCTCCAGGCAGAGGGGATATGAGATGTGAAGGCCTGGTGGGGTGAAACAGCACCAAGTGTCTGGGGAGCCATTCACTGTCAGCCAACTCTGGAATGAGGATTAGGCAGGGTTGAGGCAAGTGGCAGAATGTGACAGGTCTTTAGGGATCATGAATCCCCAAATTTAGCGATTTTTCTGAGACAATGGAAGGTTTTCAGCTGGAGAATGATATGAGCAGATTTATTTATCATAATAGAAAAAAAAATCCCAATGACAAACAGGACAGCACGGCATTCACTTCCAGCTCTGCCGTACCATGTGTGATCCTGGGCACCTCATTGAGGTCTCCAAGACACAAATGTAAAATGGAGCTAATAACCTTGCCTTGCTTTTTTTTTTTCTTTTTTTGTTCCAGGGGAAATCTAAAGCACTGAATGCATCACTGATATGGAAATACATGGAAAATTACACAGTGCCCTGCTAAGTTAAAGGGCTGTTGTTTTATTGCTAGTTGTGCCCAGTCCTGGTGAATGTGGGACAAAGCATTGAGAATATGTCTTCTCTTGGGATCTCGGTCCCTTTTCTCCTTTTTTTTTTTTTTTTTGCTTTGATCGTGCTCAAACAAACCATAGAAATGCCATGCTTCTCCATCCCATTACATACATCCAAGGGGGACCAAACATTCTGGCCCCTCTCATGGTCTCTGTCCACCCCACCTGTGCAGCTGGATGTTGGGACCTGAGCTGCATCAACTGCAAAGTGCTGTCACACAGGAGACTGCTGTATCCGTATCTCACGTCTCCATTAGAGCATCAATCTCATGGTGTCAGAATAAGAGGCCTGAGAAAGATCACAGTGCACTATGGTTCCTAAATCTTCCATTTACACTTTGGGAATCACATTCCAGACACCCAAGGCTATTGTAAAGATCAAATGAAATATAGTAAAGTGCCTGGAACATAGTAGATCCAATAAAAAACAAAACAAACAAAAAATAACAACTATAGGAAGCAGTAAACCTTTAATGGGGTACATATAATAACATTAATATATATTTCAAATATGTGTATGTGTAGTACATAGCCAGGTACTTTTGTTGTTTGAATTAGAAATGAAAGCAAGAAAAAAGCAGGACTGGATGAAACTGTGTGAACATTGATGTTTCTTCAACACCGAGACAAGACACAAACACTGCATTAGAATGTTCTCCAGCCCAGAGTACGATTGTGTTTAGGCCAAGCTACAGAAGCGTTTTGGAGGCACAACCTCTGTGGAGGCATGGAGGAGGGCCCTGCCACCCAAGGAACATCGACACAGCCTCCAATCACGGACCGTGAATTCTGGGTCAGGGCTTCAGTTTTTGATGACTCTTTCCAGCTCAGCCACCTTGTTGAGCTTTTTTTGATTGCTTTATTTTCTTGGAAAGCTGCTGTATTCTATTTTCTCTACTGGCTCCTCTTGTGGCGTGGCGTAAATTCAAGGCCAGAGCCTGCTCTCATGCTCCAGGGGCCTGTATTTGGAGATGGAGTCTGAGATCCATCCCACTTGTCCATGGAATGCCTCCTTATCTCCCTGGAAGGCGCCTGGGTGGGCCTGCCAGAGGCAGAGGCCGGGCCCTGGTGACTGTGACTGAGCTCTCTGGGCTCAGATTACGAGTGGCTGCGCGGTAGAACAGGGGCCATCCTTAGGAGGGGTGCTGACTGCCTGCTTCCTCAAGGGGGCTTTCAGGGTATCCCCAACTTCAGCTCATAGAAATGGACTTTTGCGGATCCCTAACATCAGCCTGTATAAATTCTTAACCATTTCTGGAAGCATTTCCCTTACACCACTTGGATTTTGATAAAATTTGTAAGAGGTCGCAGTGTTCTCTTCAATATTTTATAGTAACAGTATTTTATAGTAGACAGGTTTTGGTAGTTAAAATTAGACCAACACTAGAGTTTGAGTCTGGAATCTACTTTTTAACTTATGACTCTGGGGAATTCTCTTAAACTCTTCATGCCTCAGTTTCCACATTTTAGAGATGGGAATGAATTTCCAGAATTGTAACTTGTAACAGATAATGCAACTTGCCTGAAACCCAACCCTATTTCCATGTCCTATTTCCAAATGGCATTCAAAGCATTTGCCAAGCAATTTAACTACCAACTATTCTCCCAAATACATTAAGTATAGAATATATTCACAACCTACAACAAACTTTATTAAAACATTTATTTCTCCATCATTCTATTTCTCAGTATTTTCACTCCTCACCATTTCTCCAAGATTTTCTCCTTCTGGGTACAACTGTGCCTAGCCTCTCATAAAAACCAGCCAGTGCAAGCTCTCTGGCCTTGCTCTCCTCCCATTCCTGTCGTCGCTGGCTGTGCCCAAAAAAGGAGGGCCCTGGAGCTAACACCATAAACTAGAATCCTCCCACCTTAGAGGAGGGGATGGGAGACAGGAGGGCCAAAGGGGGTGGGGAAAAAACCACAAACACTTACCGCCTGGGTAACTGAATGGAGAGTGAGGAATTGGCTACCAAAACCCAGAGCTGGGAATGAAGGGCGGAAGAGAACCATGTTCTAAGGAAAGTGTTCCGTGGCCACACACCCCAGTCCTGGCCTCCTCCCCAACTCATCCTGCAAGCTGTTTGAAAAGAAGATTAGGGAGACAGGGAGAAATCCTTCAATGGTGTCATTAGGCTAGCCCATGTGCAGGGTGACAGAATCATCTGACAAGACTGAGGGTGTGGGCAGAGGGGGAGACAGGTTTCCCATTCCCTAGCAGGCTGTCTGTTTCTGAGTGAATCCACTGGCAGACAGCAGGCCTGTCTGAGCAGGGGTGCAGGCAGTTGGAGAGAGATGCCAGCACAGAGAAGGGGGTAGCAGGTGGGCAGCCTGCACGCCCAGCGTGTGCAATGGCAAGGGGGGGTGGCGAGCTCCTGAGAGTCAAGGGTCCACCATGGAAAATAGCCAATCTAGAGCCCTCTAGGATGCCCTGTCTGAGAGGACTGGCTGGCAGGAGTGAGAACTCTGACCACATTGGATGGGAGCTGAGGCAGGAGAGCAGGTCAGGAGGAGGCTGGCCAAGGCGTGGGCTCCCTCTGCCTTCAGACGGCGACCCCTGCCAGACCTCTGTGCCAGTGTTTGGACACTGGCTATGACACTGTGCTTAGCTTGAGAAGCTCACAACAGAACCCAGATATGGAAGAAAAACTTGTTTCCTCCCATCTTCCATTCCCTGCTCTAAGTTATAGGCATACTTACCTCCCTCCCTGCCAACATGACAAGTTGCTTAGGCTGCAGCGTGCCAAGCCTTTGTGGGGAGAGGATGAGCTTGAGTGTTAAACAGGATATGAGATTGAAGTTCCAAATGAGGCTGGGCATTTTTAGACCCAAAAGAGACCCAAAAAGTATGGAATATGCCTCAGATGTCATTAAGTGGTGAGAAGGGGAGATCTGACAACATGGTGGAAGGTGGTGATTAGAGAAAAAAAAAAACCTGTTTGTATTTGTGCCCTACTGAGCTCAGGCTGCTCAATAAGCCAGTTACATTTGATGAATTTTCTTTTATCTCTGATGCAACAACATAGATGAAAATGTTCTGTAAGCTGGAATGTACTACACAAATATTAGTTATGATTAATAATCATTATAAAAAGGAGTAGAGAACTAACATGAAGGTTTTCTTCATTTTCTTGATATTATTTTAGAAATCCAAAGCATAATTCCTGATCTGGAGGGAGACAGAACTAAGCAGTGGTTCAAGATACCTGGCACACGGCCCGGGGCAGCACGACAAGCCTGCTCTCTGACGCCAGAGCAGTTTGGCTCAGGGTGCTGGCAGGGCAGGGGGTGTCTAATCCCACATCCTCCTCCAAAGCATCACTACTTGCAGACATTCAAGACCCTTTGAAGATCTCTCTTTCTTTTATCTCTTACCTCCAAGCCATAGCTACATTTTGTAGTTCTGCTTCTGAAATGCTTCCACTAGCAATCCTCTCTCTCCACATCTACTTACATAATGCAAGCCACCCAGGGAGCGCCAGGTGCGGAATATACCGCATGCCGTCCACCCCTCACAGCAGCCCCGCGACCTAGACACGATACAGACCAGAAGACTGAGACTCAGAGATGGGAAATCACTTATCCAAGCTCAGGTGGCTTGGATAGTAGATGACAGGTGGCAGAGGGGAATCTTGACTTGAGAGCCTTCCCTTAGCCTGAGAGGTCCCCAGTGTGAATTCTCTCCATTGCCTCCACATTCTCCGCTCTGTGGTCAGAGTGCTCTTTCCAAGACTGGGGGTGCTAGTGTCCTCATTAAAACCCTGCAAGGGCTTCTTAACACCCTTAGACAAATTCCATGCCCTCAGCTTGGTGGGCATGGGTGAACCGACCCTGACCTCTGCCGGGTGCCATGCCACAGAGCTCCTGGACCACATGATAGTCTCTTCATACCTCCGCTTATTTTTTTCCAGCTTGTCTTTTCTGCTTTGGACATGATGGTCCACCTCTGTCCTTTCTAAGCACTAGAGAGCACTAGGGAAGACCGTCTAAGCACTGACTCATGTGCACAATCCCCTGCAGGGCTCCTGCTAGAGGCGGGTATGTGTGATGGCCAAAGCAGAGCATCGGACCTGGGTTCAGCCTCTTACCAGCTATATGAACTAGGAGGACTTATTTAACCTTTATGAGTTCTGGTTTCCTCATCTGTAAAGAACAGTAATTATGAGCTAGGAATGCAACAAGGGACGCAGCTGATGGATGCAAAGGGTGTAGCATAGTGCTCAGATCATTCTAAGCCCTTCATTCATTCCTTCAACATGTATGGAGCATATGGTGTGCCAAGGCTATGCAAGGTTCTTGGGATGCAGTGATGAACGAACCACATCTAGTCCCTGCCTTCATGCAGTTTACAGTTTCGTTGGTGAGACGGACATTAACAAAACAAACAAACGTGTCATTCCTCAGGCCGCCTTCCCAGAGCTTTCCCTGAGGCGTGGCGGGGTGGTTTGGGGCTACACTGTCTTTCATAACAGGCAGCCCTGGGAGGTATGCACTTCACCAGTGAGGAAACCAAGGCCAAGAGCAATCAAGAGGTTAGGGTTAGCCTAATCTCATCAGGATTAGCCAGACAATAAGGAGTGGAGACAAATCTGGAAACAGATTCATTTAAATTCAAATACTAAATTCTTTAATCTGCCAACCTGCCTGTACTACGGATGAGAATATGGGCTACTCTTAAAGAATCTTTCTAATCTCTTACCCTCAAATGATTAGATGACTAAATGGATGAGTAATAAAACATTAACTCTGTTAAAGTATCAAAGAAGACCTCACAGGCTAGCAAAGGGGCGTCTTACTTTACCTTAAGTGGAAATATCCAGAGTTAGCAGAGACCCTTCCCAGATCCCTCAGAGGTGGGAGGAACACACAGGCCAGCCAGAACCCAAGTATCTAGGGGTGTTTGTAAGTGTCCTCAGAATATATGGGCACATATTTTATTTTTTGTGAGTTGGTACCTAAGGAGTCAAAAATAAAGACATGGCTTTGTCTCACCTGCCCACCTTCCAGTCCTCACATAACCAAAGTGATACTACTGTTATCGGTTTCATATTTTGGGGACCATGAAATATTTCTTTACAAATAAGGATTCTGTGCTTTGAAAAAATAGTTGGAAACCACAGTTCTAAGCAATCAGCTGCCAAGAGATAGGCCCAGAAGATGCCGAGATCTCCAGGCCAGGAGAGGGCAGGGCGGCCGACAGCACTGCTTACCTGCCTGCCACTGTTGCTCTCCCGACTCCCACACCTCCTTACTCGAGTACGTGCCTGGCCTATGTTTTGGAGCTTACAAAGGGTTTTCACACACAGTATTTCAGCTGATCCCAACAATGACTCCTGAGCAACACACAGAGGTGGTGCCCTCTCAGAGAAAACTGAGGCTAGAAACAGTGAGTAGCTACAAAGGGGCAGAGCCTGGGCTTGGACACCCTTGTCCTTCTCTCTCTGATCATTGTGCCAGTCCCCTGTGGGTCTCTCTGCTGTATAGTTCTTTAGAAGAAACCTCAGCCAGCTGTTGCCTGCTGTAGGTGGGGTGTGCCTTCCTTCCAGAAGCATGTGTCTAACTGGGAGATGGGGGCCCTGAAGAAGAGGGTCACAGACTGTGGGGTTCAGGGCATTGCATCTCAGAAACATAACCCTGTATTTGCAAAAAGTCTTGCATCTCTGCTGGACAAAGTAACTTTGAGTAGGGAAAGGAGGGTCTAACCCATTGAGGAATGTGGCATCTCTTGGGAACCATTCTGTCCAGACAACCCAGCATTTGTTACACCTGTGTTTCCATAAGAACCCTATCTGCCAGCATCCTCTGAACACAATACAGACAGGACAGTAGCACAGGAGGAACACGGTGTGGGAGTCAGGATACCTGGTTCCCAGGGTGCTCCTACCATTGAATGTTTGCTATCCTTGGGCAGGACGTATTCCTTCCCAGAGTCCTTTTGTCATTTATAACAGAAGTGTCTTTCCTGACAGTTTATGGTTCCAACAGGCTCCTGCCTTCCTTTTAATCTGCTTCTCTTGGCTGGGATTTCTAGACTCAAGTCTCTTTGATCAAATATGTTTGTCTGAGCTAGATATGAGCTGGCCTCTCCTGGTCCTTGACTCTGCAGGCCTATGCCTGGACCTGATCTCAGCCATGTGTCACAGAGATATCTGATGCAGGCCCTTGGAAGGCCAGCTGCATAATTTTCTGTATGTCCACTGGGCTCCTTTGTCCCTTACTCCTGAGCTAATGGGAAGACCTGTGACCTCCCTGTCCAGAAGGTGACCACCACTCCACACTGCCCAGACCATTTCTTACATGCACAAACAGCTACTGTAAATCACCTCAACAGTCTCTCTCTCTCTCTCTTTTTCTCATGGGGGCTTGGCACTGAGCTCAGAGCAATGACTAACTTTGGGGACCAGATTCCTGCTGCTAGGAGGCTAATTAAAATTCCAGGGCCTGAGGTGGCTTTGCTTTCCCTGCTGGATGGAAGAAGGGTCTAAACGCAACCAGTGCAGCCTCCCTTCCACTCCTGCCCCAGGTTTCCCTGGCCTGGAAGGTAGCTTTTGATGAAGAGAAAGAGGTAACAGGGTAAACAGATTAAGTTAAGCAGAGGAGAGAGAGAGAGAAAATAAAGACAATGTGACCAATGTAGAGGGAAGACATGCTCGGTCGGTAGAGTCCACACTGCAGCAACATCACTTAGAAAATAACCCGACCTTGAATAGCAAGAGCCTGAAAATCATTCATGCCATTTGACCCAATAATTCCACTTTCATGAATCTGTCCTAAGGACCTGACCAGAAATGCAAATAAAGCTTTATGCACAAGCATGTTTATCACAGGGCTGCTTATTACAGTAATGGATATTGGAAATAATCTAAATGTCTGCTCTGGGACTGGTTATACAAACTGTGACTCATCTGTATATAATGGAACATTCGATGGCAATTTAAGATGATGTTTATGAAGGCATTTTCATGGCATGGTTAAATGCTTATAATGTAATGTTAAGCAAAATCGAGCAGAAAAAATTTTAGAAAAAAGTTAACAATAATATCATATAAAGATAAAAAATGCTTAAGAAATATTCTGGAAGGAAATATACCAACATGCTAACAGTCGTTGAATTCTTAGATAGGATGAAATTTGCTCGAATTTTTCAATTTTTTAATAATCATGTAATTTTTTTATAATTAAAAAAGAGGATAAAAATAAAAAAGAACTAAAGAGCTATTTTCTCCCTTGAAATTATGAATGCTCTGGATGGACCTCTGTTGGGCCCAGGAGTCTATAAGGTTGTCCTAAAGGCAGCAGGCTTTGGCTCTAGCAACAGCCAAACCAGAAGAGCCCTATATTTACAGTCTGGATAAAGCTGCTATCTGGCAGCATGTGACCATCTGAAAGCTACAAAATCACATTCTCCAGGAAGCCTTTCCTGGCTCAAGTCAGGAACCCCTTTTTTGTTCTCAGGTCCCCCACATGGACCTTCTGTGTTTTACAACTTAAAGGATTCTGTGGCATTTTATGTATGGCAGAGAGACCTTAGAGATCATTTAGCTCACACATTAATTCTTTCATTCGTGTATTCACTCATTTATTCTAAATAACGTTTCTTGGGCTGTATGTGAGGCACTGGGGATTCACATGACAGGCTCTGTACCCGGAGCCTCTCATGGTGCAGTGGTGGGGACAGGGATGGCCAGCACAGAGGAGGAGGCAGGTAATGGTGATGCAGCATGGGGGAGTTTCGTTCAATCTCCCCAGCATGTGGTCAGTGCCTACTGAATATTCACTTAATGGCAGATGAATTGTGCTCTGACGAGGGTCACGTAGGGTGCTGTGTGACATTGAGGGGAAGACACTCAATACAGCTCAGGAGTGTTCAAGAAATGACTCCTGAAGGGGTGCTCCGTTTTACTGACGGGGTCCATGCGTTAATATATAACTCGATCAGAGTCCAAGTGCGTTGGTGATGGGGCTGAGATGTGAATCCAGGTTTTAGGCTCTTAGCTCCTCCAACTACACACAAGTCTGGAGACATGCTAAGGACTCAGCCAAGGTGTCCCCTCATCTGGGCAGGCTTTCGTGGCTGTTTCCCTCTCTACTTTTCCCCAGTCAGAGATGATCAACAGAGACTTTGGATTGAGGGATGTAGCCAGCCAGACGTGACCCTGTAGGGAGGGAGCCAGGGGAATAAATGCCCAGATTTCGGTTAGCTGCCCCCCTCCACCCTTCTGACGAAGTTTCCTGTTGGCCAAACCCAAGCAGAGGCCAGAGGTTGCGGGAACGCTGTTGGTAGGGTGCAGACAGCGCAGGCTGTTCAGACAGAGCGCAGAGAGGAGAAGGCTGGCAAGAGCGTCTGGTGGGGCAAAGGGGAAAGATCTGGCACGAGCCCTGAGTCCAGCCCGCCCCTGGAATGCTCGGTGTACTTGAACCAGTGAATTTCCTCTTTTCCTAAATCAGCTGGGCTGGCTTTTCTGCCGTTGGCAGTCAATCGAATCTTTACTGACACAGTGGCTTAACTGAACTTCAGTTTCTTCCCTCATACTTTTTAAATATGTTTTTCTTTTATTGTGGTAAAACATATATAACATAAAATGTGCCATATAAACCCTTTTTAAGTGTATAATTCAGTGCTATTAATTACATCCACAATATTGTGTAACTCTCACGACTATTTCCAAAATTCTTTCATTACCCCAAACAAAAACTCGGAACCCATTAAACAATAATTTCTCATTTCTCCCTCCTCCTGGCCTCTGGTAACCTCTAATCTACCTTCCGTTTTTATAAATTTACCTAACCTAGATATTTCATATAAGTGGAATCATACAATATTGGAACTTTTGTTTCTGGCTTATTTCATTTAGCTTACTGTTTTCAGTGTTCATTCATATCACAGCATGTATCAGAATTTCACCCTTTTTATGGCTGAATAATATTCCATTTCGTTTGTGTGTGTGTGTGTGTGTGTGTGTGTGTGTTTGTGTGGAAGAGACGGGGAGGGGAGAACTATCTCACAACTGGTTTATCTATTCATTTGTTGATGGACACTTGGGTCGTTTCCATCTTCTGGCTGTTATGAATAGTGCTATTATGAACTCATCCTCCGTATTTTAAATGCCTACCACTAGACAAGGTCCTAAGGAGGGAAGGAGCTGCTGATAATAAAATGCTTGGCGTCTTGTGGCGGGAGCTCGCAAGTGGGGTCGGAGCCTGTGCCACTGTGCGTCAGGGTGTGCTGCCCACTCGGGGGCCAGACTGGACCCCAAGCAGCCCATGCAGAGGCAACAGAGGAGAAGGGGAGAAGCCACTGATTTCTGGAGCGTGGAGCCGACGGACTCAGGGTGTTCTTTTAAAAATGCCAGAAGCTCACAGTAACCCGGTAATTAGACCGGCACTGTCGCCAGCATTTCTTTAATGGTTGAGTGATCAGAAGTTTTCTTTTTTTTTCCTTTCTCCTGTCAACTTGGGCTGATTAGAAAGGCATGTGAATCTTTCCTTCACATAATTTTCCAAGTCTGAAGTGAGAAATTGAACTGAACTCAATTACAGCCGCTGATCTAATGTGCTTAATTGCACACCGGAGCTAGGAATTTGAAGGGTTCCTTGGAGGACGGGAGCGAGCAGTGTTACTGCTGTCACACCTACCTGTGGGCGTGCATGTGGTCTCGAGGGCACCCTGGGCCCCTGCCCCCAGCACACATGGGTGTGTGCACACTGATGAAACGCAGGTGGGGAAAGATCGTGTCCTCTGAGATGGCGACACTTCCTCTGGTGGTCTGGCCGAGTTTATAACTGCTTTCAAGTACTAATTCCGAAGCCTGCATGATTGTTTAAAAAACATGTTTCCTCTCTGAGCAACTGCAACAAAACTAATGAAAAGAAGTGCTGCAAAGGGGGAAAGTGGATTGGAGGGCAGAGCATCTCCCCAGAGGGGAAGCAGTGAGCAGGGCCCACCGAAATCCTGCTGCTCCCCAGCAGCAGTAAATAGGACAGCAGCATGGGGGGGTCTCGGAAAGCCAGTGTCCTGTAGTCAATACCGTGGCCTTGGCCTTTGGGGATCATCACCCTCACAGTGAGGAACATTTGCTGAGCATTTCCCCTGTCTGGACACTGTGTCCCTGCTCTTCGTGCCTTAACTTCAATCTTCAAAACACCCCTGCACAGCAGATGGTGGTGGGACTCCTGCTTTCCAGGCAAGGACAGTGAGGTGCAGAGGGTACGAGACTTCCGTGAGTGACAGCACAGGGTTGTATTTCAGGTCTGAGCCGAAGCCAGGCACTGTTGCATTATGTCCCAGTGTCATGCCAGAACTCCGGGACCCCAGGCACAGAGACGGCCACGCAAGGCGATGACACTCCTCTGCCCGGCCTGCCTCCTCGCCCCCTCCCTGCCTTCTGCTTCCATATTCCTCATCCTTCATTCCCCTCCTCCTCCTCCTCTCCATCCTTCCTCCTGAAACTGTCCTCCACTTTTCTTCCTGCCTCCCTAATCTCACCAATCTTTGATCAACAACTGCTCATACAGTTGTCACTTTGAAAACAAAAAGGGGGCCCCAGGCAAGAAAACATTTTTCAACATAATTGTAAGCCGCGAGGTTGGCAGGAGACACTGAGACTGAGCCATGAAACTCCAAAGGGCAGCGAAGAGCAGCCTAAGAAGGAAGGATCCCTTGACCTATACCTGGGGCCAGGGGCTGTGCTCCAGCTCTCTGGCCTGGGCTGTAACTTGCCAAATGGGCTGGAGAAATGTCTTCAACTTGCCTTAGTGGGTGCTGCCCAGATCTAGGGGCTGTGCAGAGTTGAGCATCAGACAGTGAGAGAAGGGAGCTGGGTTGACTTGGCAAACGAGGAGAGAAGACACCATAGGGAACCAGGGCACAGGGCCAGGGAATGGAAGAGCCGGGGAAATGTGTGCAGTGAGGTGCACATTAAAGCCAGTCAGCAGGAGGGTGGGTCCAGGTGAGGCTAGGCTTTCTGCCAGTGACCAGCTCTCATGTGCCTGGCTCTCCTTGGCAAGGGGTAGGGCAGGCCTGAGCCATTTCAAGGCCTGGGAAGAGGGCTGCCATTATCCGCTCTTTGGCTGGTCCCACCATTCCCTACTCTTAGCTTCTGTACATTCCAGACCTACTTTGGTGAGTCTGACATGAGGTCATCAAGGCAACGGCCAATTCTGTGATTCCCTCATGTTTGTAAGTGACGGATCTGTGAGTCAGGGGTATCAAAGGTCTTGTCCAAGCTTGCAGAACTAGAAAGTGAAAAAGCTGGGATCAACCGTAGAAATTCCTTCCATTTCTCCACGCTGCTCGAGTCCCTGTTTGAAGCTAGGTGGAGTGGGATTCGGAGCACAGGATCTGGAGTCAGACAAATCTGGTACTAAATCTTGACCTTACAGCTTATCAGCTACATATTTCCACTCTCCGTGTTTTTCTGCTGTACCAAACTCCTTTGGTTTGTCTTTATTCTTTGTGGTCTGCTTTACACAGGTAAACACAACAGAACTCACTGCTCCTTGGTGCTTAAACGCCCGGTCCCTGTTTGTCACCCCGAGTCCACAGCCTGACAACACGGCTGTCCTGCAAGGGAAGCCTGGGAGGACCTCATTATTCCCAGAGAATGACTTTTACCTGGTGGGATCTGGGCTGTCAATAATGCAGATGTGTGATAAGGAGCATTTTCCAAGTGAGAACTCGGAGGCCGTAAAAACCAAATGGAATGATTAGGGAGGCGCTGGACCATGGGAATGTTTTCCTTGAACAAGTCTTTTAACCTTGCTGAGAAGCTGACCCTCTCTCAGCCACTGACAGCCTTTTCAGAACAGAGAAAACAAGCTCAGTTCTTTTTAATGTATATTAAATTGAGCCTGTCAACCTTGACAAGGTCCCTTTAACTAGATGTTCTCTAAGAGGACGGTGTACCCAGAAGACACACTGCTTGGAAGGCTGTGTAGACGACATTCTCTCCCACAATTTGGGCTGAACAAAATCTCACTTTCTTCTTCCCTCTTTTCCTTCCTTTCTTCCTCCTTTAACAAGAGCTGTCATTTATTAGTATAATCACATGGGCTCAAACCTGTGCCCAGCACTTGGGTGTATTCTCTGACACTCCTATGAAATGGGTTTTACTTTATCCTCATCTCACAGCAGAGGGAAGCAAGGATCCAAGAAGTGCTGTGTCACAGCCGATGGCTTCCAGCAGGTGAGTCTGACTTCTATGCTTAGGGTCTTAGTACCTTTGGATATCGTTATCTGCACAAATCAAACTATTTTCTTATGCTATGTGCTCCTCCAGGCTTTGCCCACACATACACATAATTTTTACATAATCGTGACTTTAATTATGGTAGAGCTGTAGTTAGAGTTAGTATTCTTTCAAGTTTTGTTTTTATGAAAGCAATATTTTAAAAAATCAAATAGTGTAAAATATATGCCTTAGACAACGCAAAGCCCTGTCCTTACTCTGTCTCTTCCACTGTTGCTCCTGGCATTGATCTCCAAATTGCTAAATACTACATTCATGTGGCTACTTCTTGCTTTATCAGTTTTAAATACTGACCTCCTTGGGCGGTAGATGAGAATGGGTCTCTCTCCCTTCCCTTCCCTTTCACACCCCAGCATAGTTATGTTACACTGTTATCCTTAAGTCATAAATAAGTCTATCATGACTTTGTGGATATCATGCAGAGTCAAGTTGTGCCTCCTTTTTTTCATTATACTTTTTTTTTTCCATAAAGACACTTGCCTTTTCATTTGTATACTTTCCTTTAATCTGGTTCTAATTTCTTCTACATGTTGTAACATCTCTGTCATTCACCTATCACTAATTTTTCTATAAACTCAAACACATCAATTCCATTTTTTTCCCCTGGAGATTATCCCTTTGGAACCATCTGTCCTTCTGCTCCAGTCTGAATTGGTTGCTTTCCAGGGTGGCTGCACAGCTGATGTATGGGGTCTTCTTTTGATCCTGGGAAGTGCTTCCATAGTTCTCTTGTGTTGGTTTCTCCATTTTCTGCAGCCCGTGGCTTTCAATGATGTGATTTCATTTTCAATTTACTTCGCTAAGAAAGGGTGTATAAGTTAAATTTTTTTCAGTTTTTGATTACCTAATTACTCACTTAAACTTTCATGACAGTTTGGCTAGGTATAAATTTCTAGTTTGAAAGTGATTTTCTTTCAGAATATTAAGACCAATTCTCCATTGTCATCCACCTTTTGGTTTTACCATTAAGTCTGAGGCCAATTTGATTCCAAGTTCTTTGTATGGGCCTTTTCACTCTCCTTAGAAACTTTAGGATATTCTCTTTATTCTTTGAGTTTAGAAATTTTATGATGATGTGATTCAATACAGGCCTTTTTGCATGCATGGCACTCAGAACTTGAGTCCTTTTAATTGGAGACACTTGTTTTTAGTTCTGGGAAATTTTTCTTGTCTCAGACTGATTTATGGTAGGAAGATTCTCCAAAGTTTGACCTAGTCTGTTTCATTCACCATGGAAGAAAGGAAATTGATTGTTTGCTGAACAACTACTATGTGTCAGGCATTGAAATAGAGACTTTACATGCGCTATTTATTTTATCCTTATAGAAAACCTCCAAGACAGCTATTGACATCACCGTCTTATAAGTGAGACCTCTGTGACTCAGAGCAGTTGAAAAATTTGTCCACAGATGCTTAGCTACTGAACATCACTGTCAGAATTCAATCCAAGTCTGGAAAACTCAGTCCCCTAGATAAACAATGGCCTAACTGTGCATTTTAGAACACCAGCATCTTACATGTTTCTGTAATCTCGTATGTTTTGGAAATGCTGGGTTAAATATATATATTTATATCAGTTACAGGATTTCTCAAAGGTGTTGATATCTTAATGTGCATTGTGAGACTCTAAGTAGAAGATGGCGTAATGCATCATTCCTCATAGTAGATGGATGTGCTATTGAAGCTATGCCTTGAATGGTTGATGGAATTTGAACATGAGACTTTAAGTCTGGTTGCTGGCTGGTTAGCCACAGGGCCAACCGACTTCCTACACTACCTTGCTTACCTCCATTCTGTTCCTCCCTCTTTCACTAATCCCCTGGCCCACCTTGCTCAATGGGCACCAATCACAGTGCCTTTTATTTTCAGGTTCTTAATTACTTAATGGCTATACTGACTGTCATTCATATCAGTGTAAGCTCCTTCCTGCTTTGGGAATTTCTAGCACACTGCTCTCTTTGCCTGGACTGCTCTTCACATCCCTCACCTAACTCACACTTACTCATCTTCTAGCCTAAAGGCAGCTACCTAGAGGAAAACATCCCTAAACATTCTAATTAGGTTAGGTCTCCCGGCATCATGCTCTCAAAGTACAATATTATACTTCTATACCATATCAATAATAACATGTATCATTTGTATGTGATATGCAGCATATCAACTGCAAGAAAATAATTATATGTCTTTTGGTTTGTTTATTGTCTCCTTTCTGTAGACTCCAAGTTCCTTCTGGGACAGGGACCATGTCTGTTTTGCTTATTACCATATGCCTGGAGCAGAGCATGGTGCCTAATACATGCTAAGTGCTCAGTAAACATTTGTTGAGTGACTGCATGAATGATCAAAGAGATGAATGAAAAAGGCTACTTTGTCATCATCATTAATGATGGTGCTAATTAATGAATTTTGCTTAAAATATTAGAATTCCAACACCCAATGCTGCTTCACATTGTCTGCAATGAGACAAGGAAATAATGCAAAAAAACAGCCTCAAATGTGATGAATACTCCATGAAACAAAATCCTAACTCAAAAAAAAAAATTTGTTTCTGTTCTGTGCATGAATTATTTTGCCAACAGGTATCTCAGTGTGAGACTGCCTTCACCCCAAAATACTCAGCCTTAAAAGCATATTCAAGCAGTTCTTCATGACTCCTGTAAATCAAGCTCTCATCAGTGAGCCAGGGGAGCAAATGAATATTCTCTTTTAAAGAGTGAAAAAGCAAATGCTTGGAATAAAAAGAATCAGGTTAAATCTTTGTAAGGGCTCATTTTCCAGCCTTGGCTGGCTGAGTAGGTAAGCCTGACCCAGAGTCCTGGGCCAATGCTTTCATCTCCCATGGGATTTTCTGACCACTGAGATGGGATATTCTGATAGCTGTGCCTTCTATTTTACCATGGAGGACTTCTGGGAAGACCAAATAGCATAATATCTCCACGAGCATCTAGCACAATGCCTGTCCATACAAGAAAGCCTAGTTCACTTGTCCTTCCTATTCCTCATCTGCCTTGCTCTGCCTTTAATATATTGATTTATTAATTAGCTCTTGCTGTGGGTACCTCTACCCTAGACGGTGGACACTTTAAGGGTAATGATAATATCTTACTCATCTTTGCATCTCTAGCCTTCCTACAATGCCTGGCACACAGGGATCACTCAATAAATGTCTGTTGATGAAGGAGTGAAGGCTCCCATCCACAGTCCTGCAGACTGAGTGTGGGATCTTTTATTATTCCCCATTACTCAGTAGAAGAAACTGAAGCTCAGATAGTTCATGTGACTTACTTGCCTGAGGACCCAACTGATGATCCCCAGCCTGTACAAACTCTCACTTAAGGATGGCATTCAAAGCCCTTGCTATGGTCTAAATGTGCACACCTCCCCCTAAATTCATATGGAGAAATCCTAACCCCCAAGGTTATGCTATTAGGAGGGTGGCCTTTGAGAGGTGACTGGGTCATGATCTTGGAGTCCACATGATGGGATTCGTGCCCTTGTAAAAGAGGCCCTTAAGCTGCCTTGCCTTTCCCACTGTGTGAGGATGTAGGACACATAAGAAGGTGCTTTCTATGAACCAGGAATCCAGCCCTCAACAGGCACTGATTTTGCTGGTGCCTTGATCTTGGACTTCCCAGCCTCCAGAGCTGTGAGAAATAAATTTCTGTTGCTTATAAGCCCCCCAGTGTAAGGCATTTGTTACGGCAGCCCTGTGTGACCTGGCCCCTGCCCACCATTCCAGGATTTTCTCCTGCGGCTCCTCACCTCACCGTTTACTCTCTAGTAATGCAGAAGGCATGTGGCTCCACCCTTGTGCTGACTGATTGAATAGATGCTGAATGAATGCTTTTTGTCGTCTGGACCTTTGTTCATTTGGTCCTCTCAGTCATTTACCTTTCGGAGTGCTGTTGAGGCACCCACGCCCCCTGGGAGCCTTCTGTGGGTAGCCCTTCCCTGCTCTGAGGGGAGTGTCCCCCGTTCTATGCACTTACAGTGCCCTGTGCTCACCGAAGCACTTGTGACATTGCACACTGGTTGTTTACTGGTCTGTCTCCCTGGCCGAACTGTGAGCTCTTCCAGGGTAGGGGCCAGGGCCACCTGACGTTGACACAAGACACGCTGTAGACTAGAACTCAAATGTTTGTAAGAGCAACCAGGAATGCGCTTGAGGTCCCAGCCTGGCGTTCTCAGTTGAGTGCTCTTTCCCAGATACCATTCTGCCCCATGGATCACATAATATGAGCATCGGGAGAAAAAAAATAGATCAAATGGCAGCACAAACCCAAATTGGCAGCCATCCTCAAGATGCTGAGAGGCCGCCCATCTGCTCTCCTCGCGTTCTAAATCCACAGTTGTGCCCTCCATGCTGAGAGCCGGCAGCAGCTGGCCCCCTGCTTTGAGTGAGGAGAGGAACGATTTATTACAAAGGGGCCTCGCTAAATCAATCTTCGAAGCAGCCCCGGCCTCTAGGAGCACAAGCAGCTCGCGGGTGCTGTCCTC
>RJWJ010024377.1:0-24897 GCA_004363605.1 Indri indri | reverse complement strand
CAGCTGCCCTCCACTAATACCCCTGCTAGGACTCCCGCATCACCACTGAGACACTTTGAAAGAACAAAGTACAAAGAATACTCTATTACTATGGTTCTTGAACTTTATCGTATACCAGAATCACCTGGAGGGCTTGTGAAAACACAGGTTATTGGGTTCTATCTCCAGAGTTTCTGATTCAATAGGTCTGGGGTGGGACCTTCTAGCAAGTTTCCAGGTGACTCTGATGCTGCTGATCTGGGGACCACATCTTGAGAACCGCTGTTGTATTATGTATACATTCATCCACTACCCATATTTAACAAATATTCATTTCGCTGTAGGGTAGGCATTAGATTTTTCTTTTTATAGGAAATGAAATGTTATGGATACAGTTGATTGCCTCCCTCTCCCTCCTTTCCTTATTTCTTCTTTTTCCTAACTATAGCTAGCACCTGCCAGAACTATCTTCTCTGGATACAGTGCACCATCACTTGGCTGAATTTTCTGCCATTTGAAGTTGGATCTGCAGCCCTGTTTGCAGCTTGACTTCTTCATTTCCATTTCATAGTATTTCTCATTCTATCCCATCCTGCTACTCTTAATTTTTCTGCCCCCGTTGGGTCATGGGTGGAAACAGAATATACATTAAACTTTCATTAGGAGAAACAGAATTCGGTTTTTACCGTGAGGAAGACTGCTCTACCAGGCAGAAGATGTTCACTCTATTAATTGAAGTTTAGGTGGATAGAACAAAAATCAGTAACAGGGCACCTAGAGAAATGACCCTAAGTAGACTAAGTCAACAGAGCCCAGGCATAGTAATTTAGGAGACTGGAAGCCTTGATGCCTAAAGGCAGATCCATCCCAGGCTCTGGTATCCTAGCTTCAAAGCCAGGATCAATAGGTAAAGTGACACATCGCACTGAGGAGACCAAATATTCAAGCTTACTAATTAAGGGCTATCAACTGAGCTAAGCCAGCACCATAAATAATCAGGCTTTAAGTGGATAGAACACAGGAGCTTTCTAATTTGGTTCTTCTAAAACTACAATTGTTTGTCTAACTGATAATTTTAAATCATCTAAAATTAAAATTATCAAAATGACCAAAGGTACTTATAACTACCTAGGATTTTTTTCTTTCATTCTTTAATCACTTTTACCTCATTTAAAGAATTAACATTAATTAATTAATACATATAGAATTTGACTTGCATTAGTCCAGTTAATACATACTCCTTAAACACTTGTGGAAAGAATGCCCTTCTCCAGGTCCTCTTTTCATTGTCTGTCCTCCACCCCTTCTCTCTTAACACCCTTGCTGGACTTTCCTATAAGGATTGCCCTACTTCCTCTGCTCTCCTCTCCCCTTTATGTAGGCAATTTTGCTGGCTCCTCTTAGTTGACATGACCCCCACCAGCTGCTGCGGCTGGGTGAGAATTTCTATCCATCATTTCTTCTCCCTTTCTTCATTAGGAAAATATCTCTTAACCTAGGTCTCATCCAACTCCCAACCCAGCCGAGCATCTCTGGGTTGAGCAGCCGTTAAGTCGGCTTACTTACCCATGGGCCTCCCTACCTTTCCTAAGCCTTTCCAAATTCCTTGCAAATGAGGCAATCTGTGTTATAAACTGGATAGACACCCAAGTGCCACAGTATTTACTTAAGGGAAAGGTTAATTCTGATGGGGAATTAATTTGACACTAAATTATTTTAATTACTATGAAATCTAATAGAAGCACTGTGTTTACATAGTCATACATTATGATTATGTAAACACTCAGTAAAATACGTAAATACCTACTTTTATGAGATTAGGATGATGTTTATGCTTCAGTATTTATTTTGTAGCCATCAAATAATTCTATCTGCTGGATGCGGTGGCTCATGCCTGTAATTCCAGTGCTTTGGGAGGCTCAGGTGGGAGGATTGCTTGAAGCAGGAGTTTGAGACCAGTCTGGGCAAAATAGTGAGACCCTGTCTCTACAAAAAATTAAAAAATTATCTGAGCATGGTGGTGTGTGCCTGTAGTCCCAGCTACTCAGCAGGCTGAGCCGGGAGGATCCTTTGAGCCCGGGAGCTGGAGGTTGCAGTGAGCTGTGATCATGCCACTGCACTCCAGTCTGGACAACAGGCTGGTTTGTAGAGTAGTAAATTTCCAATGACGTTCATTATTTGGCACTAAATTATTTCTCTTATGTCTTCCAGAAAACTTCATATTGTTCTTCCCTCTCTCTTCATCCCTTCTCCACTCTCCCCTCTTTCCTGTCTCTAAAAAAAGAAAAAAAGAAAAAAAGGAAACAACAACAACAAAGAAAACAGTTCTATTATTGTCCCATCAGATAAAAAGGAGAAGCATCTAGGCTTTAGATAAACAACATCAAAAACCCAAAATTACTCTAAACACATAGACATATATACAGGATCTCTCTCTTAAGGACAACAAATTCTTGTAAGAACAACAACGTAGAGAAGGTAGATTTCGTTATTTGAAATTGAATATTTTCGGTTCTTTTCTCATTCCAATTCTGATGTTATCATTATTTTTCCATAAAACATTGCAATTTGTGAATTAGTTAATTTAAGGAGTTGAACTGAGAAGAAAAAGAAAGTAAAGAATGGAACTTTTACTTAAGTAGGAATTTAGAGCTTCTAAAACTTGAGGAGAATATTTTGGACTAGTTTCAAGAGAGAAATGATGAAAATTCAGTTTTTAAAACAACTGTCATACGTGAGTGCTTTTATCCTCTTTTTTCCTTTCTAAATCTAAAGTCTGAGCCATATACAGTTAGGAATTCAAAACCTGATGAAAAGAAAGGAATGCCGATATATATTTATGATGGTATTATTTTCTTCTGCATTGAATCAGGTTATTAATATCATTGTTTTTTCCAACAAGATGATTTTACCAAGTGACCATCCATCCTGAGTGAACTATCACAAATGAAACATGAAAGTAAATGATCACAGTGCCCACAGAGATCTATAAAACACCCAACACTGGGGAATTGCAAAATGTTCAAGTGATTGGACTAGAAATCTTTTGGTTAGGAATCCTAAATCATCAGCCAATGGAATCTAATTTAATATATGTTACCGCCATGCAGTGAGGCATATATTGCTACAATCAATAAACCGAATCTCTTTGCCTGTGGGACAGATTTGAAATTCTGTGTCTCCACATTCTGTTGCTATTCACCAATGATATACGGCTTTGTTGCCATCCCTGCGAAGATCTCCATCTCTCTCTTTTTCTAACTCCCAGAGTGAAATAAGAGCACTTTCTCAAATTTTAATCAAATGTTTCTTACAGTTTATGGAATATATTCATATTTTAAATCATGGTTTGTAAAGTAGTAAATTTCCAATTTGGTTCATCATTTGGCACTAAATTATTTCTCTTATGTCTTCCAGGAAGAATCTCATTGCTCTTCCCTCCCTGTCCATCCCTTCTGTACTCTACCCGCCTCTCCTCCTCACTCTCAATTCCCAATTTCAGCTAATGCACTAATACATATGATCCTCATTTGTTGGGTGTATTGTAAATGCAGCATTTGGTGACTAGAATTCATATATAGCCTAAAATAATGTACTTTTGCACTTCTGGGGTTTTTTTTCCCCCATTTTTGCTGGTTTTCTATACTACATACAAAAACATATTTCATCAAAGTCATTATCGGGACTTAACCAGCACATATCACACCATAAAATCTGTCTTGTTGGATACCTAACAAGAAGAGTGAACATGCTTATGAAACTGGAAACTGGTGAGCATTAGTTAGCTGTATTTTTAATCTTTTCCCTGCTTCTTAATCAGGACTTTATATTATTCCAAACTGATATGAAACCATTCTGTATTATTTTCTAAAAGTATCAAAACCCAATATCCATTCCTTTGTTCATAGCTACTAAGCTGTATTAAGATACTGTGAGGGACGTGTTAAGTTCACCAGAGATGATCCAAAAGTCTGTACCAATGATGAAGCCACAGGCAGGATATAAGTGCCAGATAAATAGTAAAATAAATTGATCACTTAGCCTGGGGATCTGGAAAGGTATTACTAGGTGATACGGTTTCAATGTTTGTCTCTTCTGAAACTCCTGTTGAAACTTAATCTCCATTGTGGCTGTATTGAAAGGTGGAACCTTTAAGAAGTGATTGGGCCATGAGGCTTCTGCCCTCAAGAATGGATTAAACCATTAATTGATTAATAGGTTGTCACAGGAGTGGGACTGGAGTTGTATGAAGAGGAAGAGAGAGCTGAGCTAGCATGCTCAGACCCCTTGCCATATGATGTCCTGTGCTGTCAGCTAGGGACTCTGCAGAGAGTCCCCACTAGCAGGAAGGCTCTCACCAGATGTGGCGCCTCAACCTTGAACTTCTCAACCTCCACAACTGTAAGAAATAAATTCCTTTTCTTTATAAATTACTCAGTTTCAGGCATCCTGTTATAAGCAATAGAAAATGGACTAAGACACTGGATCTTAACAGGAGTTTGGGGAAGGGGAAGCAGGATGAGAGACATTCCAGAAGAGTTACTTCCATGAGTGCCATATATTTGAAGACTGATGGGCAGCCGGATTGACTGAACCTTCAAGCATGTGGACAGGACGGGTAGGCCACGAGTCTGCCCGGACACAGTGGGGCCAGATCACAGAGGTCTGAGCAAGCGAGAGCAACAAAAAGCCATGGGAGTTTGGCAAAGGCCAGTGACACAATCAAAGTGGTGCTCAAGATTAATCTGGTGACAGATTGTTCTCAGGACCTCATTCTGGGATTTAATAACAAGTAATAAATTCCGTTAGAAGTAACCTATCCCTCGGTTTCCTCACATCCGGTACTTACTGGAGGTGATGAACAGTTGGTTAATATCTTCTGGATAATAATCCCTTCCCAGGCTTGAAGAGGAAGTCTCATTTAAAATTAGAGAATTTTAATTGGGGTGTAAAGGTGCCTTTGACACAATTTGGCCAACCCCACTGGAGAGGAAGCGGACACTTGCCCATCGAGATAGTGAGGCCTCAGAACCTCTGATGCCAAATCCTTATTCTTTATCTTACTGTGACTCCTCTGCTCAACTTACCTCTTTCTCTCAGAGCCTCTCACAGATTCATTTTCTCTCCTATTTCCTCCCCAAATCAACAGACTTGGAGTTAGCTGGAGGCTTCTTGATTTCTCCTAGCAGGAGAGTCCTTCCATCTCTGAGATTCCTACAGGTCTCTTTTCTTTCTGCCGTCTTTCCTTCTGGATTAAACCTTAGCTACTCCTGAAGGCTCTCCCTGAGTTAGTGCAATTAAATCTGATCATTCCTCATTCATAACCCCTTAATACTTTGATTTTTTAGAAACTCATTTTAAAAAATAAATAAATCTGATTATTCCTATACAGTGTCCCCTCAGCTCTTAGAAATGAAAACATAATGCTTCATTTTTATGACTTTTCAAGGGAATCATCTGTTCTACATAAGGGAAAAATTTAAAGACTTACATTTATTTCTTAAATTGCCACTATTTAGGCACCTACATTTTTTTAAAGGTAAATTTTCTGTAATGACGTATCATCTATTTTTTCTGCCTTTTATAACCAAGTCTACTGAATATAATTTTCTTGTTGATGCCAATGCACCATTATTAAAAAGGATCAATCTTTCTGTCCAAACTGCTTCTCCCACCATCTCTCCCATTTCATTTATTAGCGATACCATACTTGGAGTTGCCCAACAAAGACTTTGGAGTCATCCTTCACTTCTCCATATCTCTCAGTCCCCACATGTATTCCAACAGTAAATCCTGTCGGCTCTACCTGCAATATGTTATATACGCAGAATCTGACCAATTTTTACGGACTCCACTCTTTCCGTTTAGGTTCAAGCCTGTTATTTCTTGCCAGGATTGTTGCAATAACCTCCCAGTGGGTCTCCCTGCTTCTGCCACCACCCCTCTCCCCCCAAGTCTGTTCTCAACATGGTAGGCAAAGTGATTCTGCCAAAGGGAGTTAGTTCACACTACCCATCTGCTCAAAACCCTGCAATGCCTTTTCTCTCTCAAGAATAAAAGTCAAAGTCCTTAGAGTATTCAGTATTGTTACTAAATTATTAGATGGTTCTGGTAAAGCGCATACATTTTCAGACTTGTAGTTTTATTGTTCAGAAACTGTTTTGCATATTCAGGATGTAAGGCTGTGTTCCAGAATTGAGATCGGTAGATAAGTGATGGCTTGATAAGGCTTAACTGTGTATTAATTTGCACTTGATGTATTGCTTTGTAGGGATGCTTGTCATTTTGTTTTTTACTTCCTTCCTCTGCAGCTGGACTGTTCTTCAAGTAACCCTTTACCTCCCCACTATGTGGCTCTTCCCACTGTAAATGTTGGCTTATTGCCGTGGCTTACCTCACACTTTGGAAAGTGAAAATGAACAACAGAATCAATGATTCAGTGGCCTATAAGATGCCTGTACTAATTAATTTTTTATCCATTTGAAATCTGTTTATCCTTTGGTTTTCCATTCACATTAACCAGCCAGACCTCAACTTGAGGACCCTTTCCCCTTCTTTGATGCTAAGGCTTACCTTCTTTCCACGAAAAGGAACGTCGTTGCTAAGTGATTGCTGCACATAGAAGAATCTCCCCTGTGCAAATGCTATTTCCCACAACTTGGACACCACAAAGCAATCCCCAAGCCTAGTCCATATAATGGTTAAATTTTACAGACGCGAAATCTATATGCACTAATGCACTATTAGGCTACAATTTTTTCCAGAAAGAGAGGGCTAAATTGTGTTACAATTAACTCAAAAAAATGAGGGCGTGTGTGTGTATGTGTGTGTGTGTGTGTGTGTGCACTCGCGAGCAAATGGGAAAGAGAGATGGAGAGAGAGTATATGCCTATGATATAGTAGAAAAAGCACGACACTGAAAGTTAAGAATTCTGGTTTTCAATTTTGCCTTTAGTATTAACTTGCCGTGTCATCTATAGAATATTCCAATCTCTTTGCCTTCACTTCCTCAACTATAAAAAAATTAGATTGAACCAAATCAGTGATAGGAAATATGTATGTACTCCTCATACTTATGCCTGCAGTAGGTATAACTTGTCAGTCAAGTACTCTTACCTGCTAAACAAAGATTTGTCATCTAAATCATCATTAATATAACACTCTGGAAGTCACTACCAAGCAAGAAAAGATGGAATATGAGAGAAAAACATTTTGGCTTTAATGATCTTTAAGGCCTCTGACTCTATTATTCTCTATATTTATAGGGATGATCATTTTCCATGTTAGCAAGGGTTATTTATTAAAATAGGATAGAAATTATTGCCTACTAAATACATAATAACATTAACAAAAATACCACTTGTTGAGTATTTATTATGTGCCAAGTCATAGATTTTTATGTATCCATGAATCTGTATGTTATATATAGATTTGGTCATCATAACAACCTTTTAAGATGGGCATTTTTGTATTAACTAGGAAACCAAGGCTCAGAAATACTCATAATTGAACTTCTAAATTTAAAATATTTTTTAATTTATAATTTCTTACCTATGAGTTTGGCACCTTGACAACATACTCCATTGGGCAGACATTAGGGATAAACAAACTTTCATCCATTACTAGTGGGAATACAAACTATTATAACCCCTATGAAGGAGAATTTGACAACATCTAACAAAACCACGTGGGTATTCGCTTTATGATCCAGAAATTCCATTCCTAGGAATTTATTGTTAATGTACAACTCTACAAATTCAAAACAATATATGCACAAGTTTATTTATCATGGCATTATTTATAACAGCAAAATAGTGTAATAACCTTAATGCCCATCCCTAAAAGATTGACTGGTTGGCTAGACAATGGAGTGGTCTACAGCTATGAAAAGAATGGGAAAGATATCTATGAATCGATATGGTATCATTGTTGAGTGATGAAAGCAAGAAACAAAAGAATGTATATAGTATGCTACCTTTCATGCAAGAAAGAGGGTGTTATAAGGATGTACATCAATAATCTATAGATCATATATTTATATGTGGTGAGATCAAGGGAGAGGAATTTGAACAAGACTTCAACGAGTATATCCTTTCATAAGCTTTGATTTATCAGACTTATCAATGTTATACATATTCCAAAAATAAAACTACGTAAAAGTATGAAAAATCAAGCACTAAAATAGAATATAAACAGAAATGAATGAATTTAGCAGTATATGAAGTTAAAAATCTATCCACACAGAAAAGAATTAGTTCAAGTGGCTTTTAATCACACTCTCTAGACTGTATACTTTTGTAGAACATATAAGGATGTTACAGGTAACTTTACAATTTTACTTACTAGATTTATTATTGGTGGTAGTATTGGTGCTGTAATTCTGAGACTATTTTGTGTGTTTGTTAAGACAGAACTAATGAGTAAGCATTTCGATGTTGATAGAAATCTCAGTTGATTTCACTGAGGGAGAAGAGATACAAAGAAGGAGATGATGAGAGAGAATCCTATAGTGTTGGACTGCAATTGTGCATATTAGTATTAACTCATGATCTTAAGATATATATATGCACATATATTTAGTGAAAGGGCTTAGAAGAAATTGTAATTGTATCCACCAGTAATTGTATCCAGAATCCAGATCTTGATAGCTAAAAATTATTTCTCATTAAGAGGAATCAGGACTCCTTGGAGAAATGGAAGAGTCTAGGTCTGAGTGAAGGAAGGTACAAGTACAAAGTGAGCTTGGAACATCTTGTGCCAGAAAGCAATGAAGTACTCAAACATTAATGAGGCCATGTCAAAAGGACCCAGGAGCCAGCATGAAGTGCTACCCACTGACCAAATTTGGGACAATTTCAGCATCAAAAAGAAAAATGATGGTAATGGATTATAAGACACTGAATTTTAAAAAAATGAATCATGCATGTATGGTGATATGAGAAGAGAGAGACAGAAGAGAGAAAGGGAAAGCTCTTCTTTGCAATAGAATGACAGCTAATAAGTGTAGAAGGAATAGTAAGATTAGAAACTCCCCATTTTATAACATACAATATAATAACTGATTCAGGCATGAATTTTTAACCAATGGTTAAGTCATGGAGTATGACTTTGAGACATAGAATGTTCACATGACCTCACATGATCACCTCACAAATTACTTAGTAATTACCAAAGAAAAAGTGTGCCTTTGTAATGAAAAGTGCCAGCACTGGGACCGCATGACATCATGGTGCTCTGTTCCTCCTGATGTGATGTGGAGGGAGATACAGGACATCACCATGGTGCTGTTTATGCTGGAAATTTTCCATAAAGAAAGAATCTGAAGGATCCAGAATGTGCAGCAATCTCCCAGGACAATTGGCCTGGACTTTTCAGAGAACTCAATGTTGTGGGGAAAAAAAAAAAAAAAAAAAAAAAAAAAACAACAAGGGAGGTGGAGAACCATTCTGGATTGAGGGAGCATAACGAGACCAAAAAAAGGCCAAATTTAATGCATGAACCTCAGTTGATATTGAATGGGGCTGGGATGGGAGCTACAATAAACATTTTTTAGATAATTAGGGAAATTTGAGTATGATCTGTAGATTGGATGGTATCACTGAATTCATGTTGATTTTCTTAAGTACAATATTAGTATTGTGATTGGTTACTAGAATGTTCTTGAACTTGGGAGATGCATACTGAGGTATCTGGAGATGAAATGTCACGATGTCTGTGGTCTACAATCAAATGATTTGACAAAAGGTGTGTGTGTGTTTGTGTGTGTGCGAAGATGTTGACAGTGAATCTGGATAAGGAGTATGTGAGTTTTTTTCTTTCGATTTTTCTGTGGATTTGAAAAATGTCAAAATTAGAAATATGTAGAGATCATATTTTAAAAGTCATACTGGTAATAAGTAGTAGAACCTGGGTTTGAATTCAGGTCTTAATGTAATGAAAATTCATGTTCTTTCCCTTAAATCTCATGGTATATATTTGCAGAACAGGTTCATGTACAAAAAGAACTTTTTTTTTCCAATTAGTGATTATTAAAATTTCTGAATATGAGCCCTGGGAAACTCAAGCCTTTATAACAGGCTGGTTAGTACATAAACATTTTGTGCTACCTGAGGACACATTTCCTAATTTCGTATTCAATAGGCACTTTGAAAAGGAGCACCCACTGTTCCTTGGGGCTCTGTCGTTGGTGCACATACTGAAAATGCTTCTGCTGCAATTCTTTTCTATTAATGAATGCTTCTAGAAAACATACATTTTTCTACTTGTTCTAGCTAAACACGTATAGATTTATCTATTTATTTTGATGATGGAAAGGAATCAAGTAAAATTTAATTATACCGTATTCATATTTAAGAACTTATATCCATATATAAGAGTCCTTAAAACAAGATATCTCAGATTCATTATGTGAACTGAAATTAAAGCTGAAATTTGCACAAGACAAGAAAACTTCACACTGAAAACTCATTAATCTTGTGGTTAGTCATGGCTTCAGAGAGACACACTCCAATATTTAAAACCTGGGATTAACCTCAGGGTGCCAGGTGCTGTGCTAGGTGCTTCACCTTTCCCACCCCATTGAATCTGCTCTAGAGCAGAAGGGATAAGAGTTAAGAATGTGGGTTTGAATTTTGGTCCCACCATTATTAGCTGTGATCTTTAGCAAATGATTTGACTTCTGAGCTTTCATTTTTTTCTTCTGGGTAAAATGGGGATGATGATAATAATAATAATAATAATAATAATACCTACCTCACAGGTGTTGTTAGAATCCATTGTGAAAAGATGTATGCAAAATACTTAGCAAAGCACCTGGTTACTGTAAAGTCTTAATAAATGGAAAATGCTATTATTATTTTAAAAAATTTAATTGGGCAGCCATTCTATATTCTTGTTTGTTAAATCTGGAAACCCTAATCAGGCCATCAACCACTGGTGGCTGGATTAGGAGCAGGGGCTACAGCAGAGAGTGGGGGAAGTTGTAGGTTTGTTAGTATGAGGAATGAATCATGAAATTCGGAAAGTGTTAATTTGAAAGATTATCTTTCAATTGGTGCTTCCTTTATCTGAATAGACAAAAGTCCTCAGAAATATCAGAAACATCCAAAAAGAAGTAACAGTTATATCATCATCCAAACTGTGGCCTCACAAAATAAAGAGATTAATAACTCAGGATTCTAACTGTTCGTTTTCAAAACGCAGATTGAGAATATATGCGAATTGATTACAAATACAGGTATTCCTTTGTATATAAGCATGTGAAGTTCTTTTTATCCCTCAATAAGTGTATAGCTTGCCATTTTATATATTTTAAAATACTTATTATCAATGTAGCTAATTTTTTATTCTTGTTTTTTCAGAGTCAGGGCCTCACTCTATTGCCTGGGCTAGAGTGCAGTGGTGTAATCATAGCTCACTGCAACCTCCAACTCCTGGGCTCAAGCGATCCTCCTACCTCAGTCTCCCGAGTAGCTAGGACTACAGGTGTGCACAACCATGCCTGGTTAATTTTTTAATTTTATTCTGTAGAGGCGGGGTCTCATTATGTTGCCCAGGCCGGTTTCCAACACCTGGCCTCAAGCGATCCTACCACCTCGGCCTCCCAAAGTGCTGAGATTCCAGGTGTGAACCACCATGTTCGGCCCAGTGTAGCTAATTTTAATGGGAAGGCATCTGGTGTTTTACTGTTACTTTTGTTTTATGATGTATTTTCTAACATTAAGAAAGTTTCCTCCTATTCCTAATTTGCTATGAATTTTTTTCATTTGTTAATTAGAAACTTTGAATTTTATCAAGTGCCTTTTCAGGCCTTGTGAATATGATAATACAATTTTTCTCCTTTATTTTATTTTTGTAATGAATAGAATTAGTAAACTTCCTAATTTTGAACCAAGTCCATATACCTGAGTTCATATTCTAGCTTGCGGTTGACGATCTTCCGTTAACTTGCAGTGTGACTTGGGCAAGTCACTTAACCTTCTGTGTGTTTTTTCTTTTATAAAATGGAAATAGTGTTGTGAAGAATAAATGAGTTAATATGTATAAACTGCTTAGTGTGTATGTTACCTTTAATGTTAGAAAGAGAATAGTGTGTATGTTATCTTTAATGTTAGGAAGAGAAAAATAAGAATATATTGCTTGTATTTGCATAAAGAAATAGTGAAAGAGTACACAAGAAACTCGGGTGTACTTGACCACACACTTTGGCCCCATGCTGAATGGCTGAATATTAAAAATCAATAGGTGGCTAAGCTCAAGGCTGGAGCCAAATATCACCGTCTTCTGGGATACAAGAAAGTATATATACACATGTATATAAATGTTTGGTAACAATTACTACTTTACTATTGAAATTTATTAGTCACAGTTTAAAAATTTGACATTATAGTCCAGAGGCAATAATTCTTTTTTAGCACTGTCAGCTGCTATGGGATATTCTACTGGACATTTTAAATACCAAATAGTTTCATTCTTGTAACTGAAGTTAGTGTAGGAACAAGACCCTTGTTTAGCCAGGCCTGGCAGTGCAAGGTCCTGCTGATGGTGCTATTGCCATTGTGCTACTTATTTTGTCTTCTTCCCTGGTAGTAACTAAAATAAATACTTCCCTCCTCAGCTCCCAGACCTGAAGGTTTGGAAAATGGTGATGGTGCACTTTCAGTGAAGCAATCACGTCAAGTCTATACAGAGACTTCAGGTTGTTATCCTCACTTATATTCTGTATTCTTAACACATTCGCTTGGGGAAAAACACTTGTCATTAAACATTGGATCTAGAAATGTAGCATTAGAACAACAAAAGTGGCTTTCCAGATGATAAATTGCATCTGAATTTCCATCTTATTTCAGGTTTTGCTTTATGCACATCAATTTCAACAATCTCTCTAGGGGAAAATAATAAATGACATTGAAGTAGATATTTAGTTTCTCAGCTTCCACAATAGTGAGAGCCATGCAAAAGGCAAAATACACATGTCGGCTGAATTCTGAGGCCCTAGACAAACCTTGATGCATCATCATACAAAGTTATTCAAAGTGGAATCTTGTGTATGTAGTATCTATTAACAATTTTTAAAATAATAAGATCTTTTAAAAGTTAATCTGCATCACTTATTTACTTATAATATTATGCCTTTACTTGTTTAAAACAAAGAGTTACTTATTTTCTTGTAAGAAAAGAAAGGACTGCCTTAATCTATATTCTCAGTCCTAAGAAAATATGTATAGTCTTTATCACAGTAGTTGGGTTAGTCCCAACAGCAACAATGAGATACCAGTAGTAGATTATTTATTGGTTACTAAAATTTATTCCTAAACCGGAATTCCCAGTGAGCAAGCATGGTTTTCTATAAAAGACATTCTAAAAAATCTGTTCCTATAGCAAACTGCACTAGGTCTCATGGTCTCAAGGTCACAGGTCAACCATCTTTGGGATGATTAAAATAAACTGTTGGACATTGTCAGAAAGCTCTTTGCCCTTTGTTGTAAATAAACTTAGAAACTCAATTTTAGGTTGGCGAGATACACAGTAAGCATAAACAAGAAAAAATCTTGGCCTTAACTTGACTAATGTTTATTTTCTTAGCGTCCTTACGGTAAACGTTTTGTAAATATTTTCGGTTTTCACATTTATTCCTATTACAGGAGGTAATGGCTAGTTCACCACTTTGCATTCATTTTCATAGCATCTATGTTAAACAGTCTCCCTGATTTTCGAGGTTCTTCACTAAACTGCCATTTGAGACTTGTGGCCTCTGGTGTCAGCTTAATTTTAATCAAGGATGAAAGGGCAATAAATGGTAATTATAATTTTCTACTGCCACACCTCGTGATATCTATTATATATCTTTATTTTCAAACTCCCTGAATCGTTTTTTATAAATATAAGTATCTCTTGTAAATAGCTTGTAGCTGGATATATTTCATATGGTCTCTTTCTTTTAATAAGCTGGTTACATTTATATTGTGATTTACTGATTATGTTGAGGATCACTCCTTCAGTTTTATTCTGTGCTTGCTACTTAACACAATTTCTCATTGTTTCTTCCCCCTGCCCCCCACTCACTTTCTTGCCTCTTATTGCATTGTTTTAGTTTTCTCTGATCCAACTTTTTGTTCTGTGAGTTTGAAATTGTCAGAAAGATCTGAGGCTATATCACATTTATAAGAAAGAATTAATTAGAAAAAAAATCGCATATTTTTAAAAGACTGATTATTAAATTAGAAAATAACAATAGATAGCTTGAATAGCAGAATAGACACAACCGAAGAACGAATTAATGAGCTTAAGATCAAGACCAGAGATTTTCCCAGAATGCAGCAAAGGGACAAAAAGATCTTAAATCTGAAGAAAAAGAAAAAAGTTAAGAACGCTTTCTGATACTGTTATATGTACAGGGAAAGGGTGACACCTATATTGTAGTCAATCTCCAAGCATTCCAACTTTGGCCCAGTTAGAATTCCAGAAGGACAGAAGAAGGAGGCAATAGTGAAAGAAACAGTAGAAGAGAATTCTTAGAATGAAGGTAGATTTGTGTTCTCAGGCTAAAAGAGCCACTGAGTGCCAAAAATAACACAAAACATCACCACCAAGAACAAAAACCTTGTATCTAGACACACCATAACAAAATTTTAAAGCATGAGGAAAATCCTAACAACTTCCAGAGGGGAATCTTAAAGAGAGACAAGAAGACTGATGTCAGATTTCTCATCAGCAACGTTAGATGAAAGATGACATTGAAACATTTTATGAAACTACTATATTCTTGATACAAAAACCAGACAAGGACAGCATGAAAAAGGAAAACAATACAGGCCAATTACATTTATTAACACAGATACAAAAAAATCATAAGCAAATACCACCAAACCAAAATGAGAATTCATACCATAAGGGATACACTTTACATCTCATAGATCGGGAGAAATTAAGAGGTCTGATAATGCAAAGGTTGGGGAAAATGTGGGATAGTGAGACTTTCATACATTGCTGTGGGATTTTAAATTGGCATAACCCCCTAGGGAAAAAAAAAATAGTGTTACCTAATAAGGTTACAGATATATATATCTCATGAGCCAAAAATACCAGTAGTAGATACATACCTTAGGAGGAATCTCTTGCACATCCGTACCAGTAGATATATATAAACATGTTCATAGCACCATTGTTACTAATAGCAAAAGAAGAGAAAAGTAGAGGGGGCCAGGTGCAGTGGCTCATGCCTGGAATCCTAGCACTTTGGGTTAAGGTGAGAGGATCACTTGAGGCCAGGAGTTCCGGACCAGCCTGGGCAACTTAGCAAGAACCTGTCCCTACAAAATATATTTTAAAAAAACCAAAACATTTGTGCCTCTGTAATATTCTGAAATAAAAGAAAACATATTAAAGGAAATAAAGCAAAGTAGCAAAAGTAAAAGAAATAAAAATAAATGTAGTCATCTGATTGGATGAGGAATATTGCTTAGTGCTGTGTCATACCCCAAAAAGATACCTTAGGAGAAACACATTGGCTCCTGGAAGCTGGTCTAATAGCCTAAAAACAGAAAAATGCACTCTTTAAGCAAGACATTTCATTAAAAAACTTGTAAAGACAGGCAGACCTAACTGTGCATGAAGAACAGGGCAAACCAAGAACCCAGCTCAGATATGCAAGTTTCAGCTAACATAGCACCCAGCAAAGTGAGGACTGCCTGTACAGAAGAGAAAATAAGCACTGGGGATTTATTTTTTGGTATTTTTATGCACCATCTTCACAACCCAATGAAAATGTAAAAGAATGCAGAAAAATGTCTCATTAAAAAAAGCTGCCTGAAACATTTCCCTGAAACTAGTACAATGGGTTTAAATTTAGGCAAATCCTATAACATTTCAGAATGTTCTCAACTAAAACTCACAAAAACCTTTCTGATAAAATTAAATAACAGTTAAATTAAAAAAAAAAAAAAAAACATTAGCTAGGCATGGTGGCTGTCCTAGCTGCTAGGGAGGCTAAGCCAGGAGGATCCCTTGAGCCCAGGAGTTTGAGGTTATGATTGGGCCACTGCACTCCAGCCTGGGTGACAGAGCAAGGCTGTCTCTAAAACAAACAAAAAAAAGCGGGGAAGGGGGAAGGAAGGAAGAAGGGAAGGAAATGTAAAGGAATGGTAAACACAAATTTCCGGACTACTTGCGGGAGTAGACAATGAGAAGGAAATGAGATCAGGAGTGAGGCACACAGAACTGCTCCAATATTGTTGGTAATATTTTGGCTTTTAAGTTGGGTCCTGGTTATGAGGGTATTTGTTTTATTATCAATTTAGTATTATATTTACTTTATTCTTTATACTTTTAATAATATTTAAGAATAATTTACTTTATGCTTTACACTTTTCCTTATTTTAAATTTTACTACAAATTCAATATTACACATGTTATTTTTTGAGTTTACATATACATATGTGTATGTACAAAAGAAAAATATATATGAAATAGCACAGACATAAAAATAGTTTTTAAATGGATCTGAGGGAAAATGGCATTCTATACCTAAACAAAGTGGGAATAATGACATTTTAAGACATGCAGAGACTCAGAAAATGCATCATTCACAGAATCTCCCTGAGATAATTACTAGGACATATTTTCCAGGAAGAAGAAAAATAAAAAAAGAAGGAAGATTGATTGGGATGTAAGGAGCAATATGAGCAAAGACATTAGTAAATGGCCATTATCAAGTGTAAATAAGAGGGGATTAGAGCAGTTAAATATCTGGAACAAAATACAGTCAATTCCTCGGTACCCTCTGCGGGATTGGTTCCAGGAACTTCCATGGATACCAAAATCCTCAGATGCTTGAGTCCCTTATGTGAAATGGCGTAGTACTGTATTTGCATATAACCTACACACATACTCCTGGACACTTTAAACCATCTCTAGTTTACTTAGCATACCTAATACAATGTAAATGCTTTATAAATGATTGTTATACTGTATTTTTTATTTGTATTATTTTTATTGTATCCTTATTTTTTATTTTTTCAAATATTTTAGATCCACAGTTGATTGAATCTGCTGATGTGGAACCCATGGACACAGAGGGCGAACTGTGTTCAGGTGAGATCAATATAATTGATGGAAAAGAGGGAGCAAAGTTAAGTAAAGGGATGTATGTTAAAGAATTTCTTTTTTAGTGGGAGTTGCTATAAGTGTTGATTTTAATTCTATGTGTATTACAAATTTGAAGTTGAAAATACAGTGAATAGAACAGGATCTACAATTCTTCAAGCCACTGGGCCAAAAAAACCAAAGGAAACTCAGTCTAACAAAAGGCAGGGATGAAAACTCACATTGGCTTACTTATAGTGACCTTTTTCTAGCACTTCACAAACTCTCGATTTAATGGTTTGTCCAGAATGTTGCTGCCGATTAATAAAAATAATAATATATCGATTAAAATAATAGCTGTTTACTGAGTATATATTATCTCCCAAACATTGTATTAAGTGATGCTATGCCATTTTCTCACTTAATCCTTGCAATGACTCCACGGGCTAGATCATATTACAGAAGACAAAACCAGAGCAGAGAATAAAAATATTTGCCAAAGATCATGCAGCTAGGAAGAGGCGTGCAGGGGCTCTAATCCAGGTCTGTTTGACACCTGCCTGAGCCTGGATTCTTTACTGTATGCTATATGTCTTGTTAACTCCCAACTGAAAGTCAGATTTTATGTGTTCTAGCCTCTTCTGAAATACCATCAATTCATCATCTCACACTTGGGTTATGCATCATTCTCTCTGTTGCTTTTCTTTCTCCAGTTTTTCTCCCTTACAACACACTGTTACATTCATCTTTAAAATATCATGTCATTTCCCTCAAAATTTTGAACCAAGTCTACCTGTTTTTCAAAAGCCTCCAAAATGTATATAGCCACGTCTCAATGTAATTTGACACCATTGTCTGTTACTAATACTCACCCTCCTCTCGAGAGCAGTACCCTTACTCTTCCCCAAGCACCTGATTTGTGTGTGTTTGTTATTTCTGGCCAGTCTTACCCCACTTCCAACTTTCTGCTAAACACTCTGTGAATTTGCCTCTCTCTCCTGCACCATAACTTCTTATTCTATTTTTCTCTTTTCTAAATTCCTGTTTAATTATCTTTCCCACCTGATTTGGGTGAAGTGTCATCCTTTTCGATTAAGCCAATCATTGTGGGGTTCTATCCCCTTTGTCAATGATTGGTTTAAGGGTGAAAATGTAACCCAATTCCAGCAAATGCAATGTGAGAGGAATCTGATGTGGGCTTCAGGGAAAGGCACCTTCACTGATAACAGATTCACAAGGATACAGAAAGCTTTTTCTGCCTCTGGATGTTGGTGGCTGAAGATAGAGCTCCTGGAACTCCTAGTCGATCACTGATCCTGCAGGAAGCAAGTTGGCATGAGGATAGCTGAGTAGAAAGATGGAAAGAATGGGTTCTCCTGCCTAATTTAAGGTAGTCAATATTCTAACCGTTTAAGCCATTTTTAACTGGGTTTATAATCGCACCCAAAAGCTGCAGGGATGACCTGGGAGACTCTTTCTTGTATCACGTCTCATCCGTAAGCAAATCATGTTGACCTTGCCTTTAAGAATCTGCTCAGAATTCAGCTACTTTTCATCACCTGCTGCCGCACGGGCCCCCCAAAAATCATCTCTCTCAGGGATTATTTCCACAGCTTCCTCCCTGCCTTCTCCCTCGTTCCCTTTCAGTTCATTCACCACACACTGTCCAGAGTGTTCCTCATAAAAAGCAGGTCAGATGATGTCACATATCCCCTTAATACCATCCTAACGCTTCTGTTCTCACTCAGAATAAAATCCCAAGTTCCCGTTATGCGAGGCTGTGCAGGCTCTAGCTGTTGGCTGCCTGTTGGCCCTTTCACCCTCTTTCAGCCACACAGGCCTTCTCGTTGGGCCTTGTGCACATCAAGCATGAAGTGCGGAGCCTTTGCACTGACTGTTTCCTCTGCATGAAACTCTCATCCCAAGACATCTGCATGCCTCATGGCCTCCAGACCTTTGCTCATATGTCTCCTTGTCAGGGAGGCCTTTTCCGAGTGTCCTACCAAAAATAGCACAACCTCCCTGACCCTATCATTTTTCTTCATCGTTCTTACTGGCTCCTGACATATTTTGAATTTGCTTATTTCTTTATTGTCTAGAATACAATTACGGTGTCAGCACTGTGATGGCAGTGACTGCCTATTTTATTCACTGCTCTATCCCCTTGAAAAGTGCCTGGCACATAGTAGGTACTCAACAAATATTTATTGGATGAAAAAATTAATGAGGGCATCCTGAATTATGTGATTTTAAAATTTATGTTTAAAGTAGTCATGGCAGGTATATACAATTTATTAAAATGCATCAAAGTTACCATTATTAACTATGCAATCACTGTATGTATATGATTCCTCCATAAAAACAAATCTAAAAAAATAACAAAATGGTAGTGATGGAAGCCCCAAAGAAACCATTTAATTTTCATGAATATTTGTTTTTTATACTATAAATAGGAGCCTATGATTTTATTATTTTTAAAGGTATATTACTCTCTGTTAGCCAGACTTTGCCTCATTTCTGTGAAGTGTAAAAAGGGAACACTAAAGCATCTTATATGCATATACAGACGACGGAGTTAATTATCTTTTCTGTACCCCAAGAGGCTAACATGGTGTCTCACAAAGAGCTCAGTAACTATTTGTGGACTTAAACCAAATGGTGAAAGGGAAAATGAAGAGGGCCAGCAAATGTCCCTGGCAGTCACGATTCCAGGTTCCTCCCCCTTCCCTCTTCATTTCCTCCCATAATGACTCAGCAGCGTGTGTGCTTGGGAAGAGGACTCTGGGGCCCCAATCCCTGGTCCAAGTCATAGACAACCACTAGCGAGCCATGTGACCTTGGGGAAAGTCACCCATCCTTTCTGGGAAACCTCATTTTTCTTCTCTGTGAAACTGAAAGAGGATATTCACTATCCTATTCATTCAATGGGGATGTTGTGAGGAATAGGAGCTAAGCACAAGCCCCTAAGCACAGTAGGTGGCACATCTGACTGCTAAATGCATATGAGCTCCTGTTATGATGGGAATTTCCCTTTCTTTTCTTCTTTCTGCCGGTGCAGGAATGCAAGGGTTCTAAAGGCATGCAAGTTGGTGACTTCCTAAGAGACACAGAGGAATGGAGAGGCCTGTTGGTGGGGAGAGGGGAAATGCCCTCTCAATGGAAGCAAGGAAAACGGGGTGAGGTGGGAGTGACCCTTGCCGTCTCTCTCAGACCTTGTACTCCTTTGCCCAAACAAACGGCTGGGGCTTGGGTTGGAGATGCCAAGTCTCCCCCAAGTACTACCAGTGGGAGTTTAGTCACGTAGGAGTTAATGGAGGGAAAAAAAATGAAAAACCTTTCTGTGAACACATGCCCCACCTCCCACCACCATCACGTGATCAAACAGATCCTAGATTCCTGTGAGGCGCTGGCATGGATCACCCTGTCAGAATTGCCCCAGGGCAGTGCGGAGCTCGTGGGACCCGCAGCAACAGGACCAGGCCCATTCCCAAAGGACTACCTCCTAAAACCAAGGGATCTGCCCAAAGACACAGTAGACACTGATCCTGCTCTAACCCAGGGGACCAGAGGAAGAAACTCTGGGCCATTTTAGAAAAACCATTTTGTCCCAGTTTCCATTTACCAAGAGGTCAGAATTGCAAGGAGCATACTTTTTTTTTTGAGACAGAGTCTCACTGTGTTGCCCAGGCTAGAGTGCCATGGTGTCATCCTAGCTCACAGCAACCTCAAACTCCTGGGCTCAAGTGATCCTTCTGCCTCAGCCTCCTGACTACAGGCATGTGCCACCATGCCCAGCTAATTTTTTCTATATGTTTTTAGTTGTCCGATTAATTTCTTTCTATTTTTTAGTAGAGACGGGGTCTCACTCTTGCTCAGGCTGGTCTCGAACTCCTGAGCTCAAACAATCCACCCGCCTCGGCCTCCCGGAGTGCTAGGATTACAGGCGTGAGCCACCGCGCCCGGCCCAAGGAGCATACTTTTAAAATCACTAAGAGTTTCTTAGTGACTACAAAAAGGATATTTATCTATCCTGGACAAATTTTTCATTTCACTGGACAAAAAGCTAAAATGTCCAGTTGGAACCCTGACATCTGTGGTGGTGGTCAAGGTTCGCTCAGTCCCAGAAAGCCCCTGGGTCTGCACCCCACCACATTTGCCATTCCAACGAATTGAATCTCCCTCCCTTGAACCTCACGTTTAGTAACATTCTCCTGCTGCAACACTATAATAATACTGCTTTGCTTATTCTCAGCTTATTAAATGTGGTTTTATACAGAATGTACAGTTACTTGCATTTTGCTGGATTGAAGTAGATTGATGGTGATGGGGTAAGCTCTGAGGACTGTAAGAGGCAGTGACTGAGACCTCAGAGTCCTAGATAAAGTAGATCAGATTCTGATTTTACACAAGGCACTGCGCAGACTGCTGAGAGCTGCCCTTGGCCTTAGAGTCGAGTACCGCAGTCCTCAGCCCAGGCGTTGGCCAGGATCACAGTCTATTATAGCAGTACGGCTGGAGAGCTTAAAAAAATCTGCAGTACCTTTTTTCTGGGGTTGAAACCATTTTTAGAAAGGTTTTGCTTCAGAGTTTTGAATATATTTAGAATCGCATAAAGGCCTTACATAGGCCTTTGGTTACATGAAAAAAAATATCTCTGGTGGCAGCCCATGGGAAGAGGTGGCATTGATAACTCACACCCACATAGAGCAGCATTTTGAAACAGTTTTGTCTTCTGGGTTGTTTGGTTTGGTTTTGTCTTTTGCTTTTAATATTTACATTTTTAAATTTGGTTTTCGGTTTTTATTTAAGACTCATTTTGGGGAGGAGGGAATTTTTCATTTGTTTTGATCCCTTGCTTTTTAAAGAATGTACTTTATCCTGGTTCTTCAGAATATCTGTAGTTCTTCATGATGAAATTTTTATGAATATTATTTTAAAGCAGAGGAGCAGTGAAGGAGAGTTCAGAGATGTTTGTTTATTACAATCTCTTTTGTGGTGCAGGTTATGCAACTCACTTTTCAATGTCATAGAAGCATTTTGCTCCCCAAAAATGTTATCATAGGCACTATATGCATATCGACAATATATATGGCATAATAGTTTTGCAATATTAGCTGAATTTTTCCCCTTGAAGATATTCTCTCCATTTCAAGGAGATCCTATTTTCATTGCCAAATGTGTGAATGTGTGTGGTTGAGGAAGTGGGGAGAAGAGAGAGGAGTCTCACAGGATAGAAAGCTGGCCAAAAAGAAAACAAAAATCTCTTTGCTTCTGGGCAGAGTCCCAGGGTGGCAGGAGAAAGACCCAGATAGGGAAAGAGTGTGTGGGCTTTTAGGTACATGGGCCATAGGCAGCTTTACAGAAATTCCTGTGAGTCATGTGGCAAGACGGCAATAGAAATATTTCTGCATCCTGAAGCTGTGATCCAGTGTGATCTGGCTTCTGGTGGTCCTGAAAGGTCCGTGCAGACACGGAGAAAGCATCTCAGTGGTGACCCGCATGGACTAGATTGCACCTTCTCACATGCCCCTTGTTGTTACGAAGGTCCCCACTCTGAGACGCAATCTTTAGAAGGTTTGGGGGAGGTGGGTGGGAAGCAACGAATTGACAAGGTTAAAGTGCTGCTATCCAAGTGGAATTAGAGGTTAAGCTGAATAACTGAAGCCAAATATAGTTACATTTTTGCAAAATTGAATTTGTGGCCTGAGGTTTACACCCACTGTATGTGCCTTGATTTTTTCAATGAATATATTTTTGAAATAATTTCCCTTAAAATGAGTTGTATTTTAAATGCATATAAAATTAAGTCATACGTTCCATATCAAAAAAAAAATGGCAGGAACCTTTTTTTCCTCATTCTGTACTGTTTCTAGCACAAGAATAGTGTCTGATGCATAATAGTGCTCAATAATTACTAAATTAATAAATAAGCTAGATATTTAAAGAAACAGTTTCATTAAAGTGAATATACTTTGTAAAGAAAATAATCACTCCCAAATTTATTTAATTTGAATATTCTGCATTAGATTTTCTTGAAGAGATGCATGCCTAAGTAAAGGAGTTTCATTTTTAAATATAACAATGAGTAGTTTATGATAATACACGAACTGAGAGAAGGTACTTGAAAAACATACAGCTACAATGTAAATATAACGTTACAACAATAAAAGTAGTATAAACACTTCCAATAAATGCATTTTTGGAATTCGTAAGATTTTGATTTGGAGTATTTTTGACTTGATTGTATTGGAGAAAAGCTGAGAGTTAGGGTAGAGTAGATAGTTTGGGGAATGTTTCCAGGAAAAGACCTTAGAACAGAGAAAGAAAAGAATTTGGGGACGGCAGAGCCTGGAGCTGTCAACATTTCCAAGATGAATTTTTGTAAACATGAAGTAGCGTCATACTGGTTCTAGTACTACCAATCACTTACTTGTATATTGTGCTAAGTCCATTACAGTCATTAGAGTAAGTACTGTTATTAGTGCCAAAGAGAGGTTGAGGGACTTACTCAGGGTCACACCACTAGTCGGCAGTAAAGCCAGGACCCCAACGTAGGCCGTCTTGCTCCAGAACCCCTATCAACCTGACATTAACCTTATATAGTGGCTTATATATCCAAATATAACCCTATATATTGAGAACATTCTCATTTTAACTTGAAGTCGTGCTGTAAAAGTGCATCTCACTGGCTCCAAATAATAAGCTTAGTATAATCGGTTGAGATCTGGAATGACATCCAGTGAACAACATACATTTTTCAGCTGTATCAGCTCACCAGAGCTGACTATGCACATCTCTTCCCATTCAGTAATGTCATGACAGCAGCTTGAAATTACCCATAGTAGGAGCATGTACCACAGAAATCAGCAAATGCTAGAAATCAGGGCTTCTCAAGAAAAATTTTTTCAGAGAGCTGGTAGTTAAACATTTACCAGCACACCGATGGGCCTATGTCTACTTCTGTCCCAATTTAATATATATTCTTCTTTTATAAAAATTATCCTGAGATCCCAAGTAGGAAAGTTAATGATTAACACTGATAAAATATTGATGTCAGGTTATAACCACTGTTTTTCACTTCAGGATTACTTTTAATTCATGAAGATTCAGAGAAATTGAGGAGATGACACTGACTAGTTTGTTCACAAATAACTTGGACATCTCATGCCGGATCCCATGCACCCCCACCTCCTCCATCCATACTGCAGACAAGATCTGATACTTTTGGCAGCTTGGTCTTTAGCAGCCTCTTGATTCAGCATCTCCTATTCATCCATCATGTATGCGGGGGCCTTTACTAACAATGTCGAAAGGAAGTGTCAGCAATGTCACCTCATTTGGAGAGATGATGGAAGAGCTGCACAGGAGTCTCTGTGCTTTCATATCTCAGGATAGAGGAGAAAGTAGATATTGTAGGATATGTGCAGCTTTTAAGGACCGTTGATTTAGTAGAATAATGGAGTCAAATATTTCATAAGAATACCTGTACCTTAAAAGAGAACAGCTGACCCAACCAATAGAAAGAAGACTTAAGTGAATAGGATATGTCAGTAGGGTCCCTAAAAGTTAAAAATGCTCCTGAATTGTGACTATTACAAGAATTGGTTTATAGTTTGCTGAACAGACAAGATATCTTTAACCATTTGTAAGTTCATTACTATTTTATCATCTCAATCTCTTTTAATCAAACAGTAAAATGAGGGCTTTATCCTTAGCCTATGCGGTTTTATACAATTATAGCCATTTTTGAAAGAACATCTAGATCTACAAATTCAAGATGGCGTATTCTGAACAGGGTGAGCTCTCATAATAGACAGAAGGGGTGGCCACTGCCCA
>RJWJ010024376.1:0-24902 GCA_004363605.1 Indri indri | reverse complement strand
GTTAATCACATAATTACACTGAGCAAGTTTTCCCCTTTGTTCCTCATACTAGTGAACCAGCAATTTGGAAAGGTAAGTATGCAAGCGGTGAGATTTCACTTAAATAGCGAATTGCCCATAGCTGCGTTGGCAATTTTGATTATTTGTCCAAAACATAAAGAGTGGAAGCATATGTCATTAATTTGAAAAGAGGCAGTTCACATATTTGTTTAATGACTTCGGCTCAGTCAGACATGAAGACCCAGGTGCATTGAATGCAGGCATTAGTGCAACACTGAAAAATAAGAAAATGAGGTGCCAAACAGTGCTCATGATTTAGAACTCATTTCTCCAGTCACTATGAATGCAAATGTCTCATTTACATAAAATCCACTCATATAGATGCTAATCGGGAGCAAAGGAGAGGCCATCACTTCTCCTACCCTGCCTCAGAAACAGGAAATCAGAATTCAAATTATTCCCATTGGAAATGGTGATAGAATCTTTCAAATTGTTACGTTGATCAGCTTTAATATTTGGATATTCAAGAGGTACCTATTGAATAAAGAGCACTTATTGAGTGCTTACCATGACCCAGGGATTGTCCTAAATGTTTTTTATGCGTTTTTCATATAATTTTTTACAGCAACCCTAATAAGAAGGTTCCATGATTATCTTCTCTTTTACTGATAAAGAATTGAGGTTTAGAGAGTTAAGCATCTTGCCTAGTATCCCAAAGTAAGTATGTTATCTGATTTTAAAGCCCATGCTGCCTGCTCAATATTAGTCAAGGTGATTAATCTAACTCCATTGGCACCCACCTCCCATCTCCATCTGCCCATTCCCACTCTTATTTCCAGAAGCTTAGCTGAAGAGTGGCTCCTTTTTTTTTAAGTCAGGCAGAAAGTAATGCAAGGGAGAAATATGGAAGGAATAAGAATGGTACTAGAGCAATGACATAGAATTGTCCATCTGAATACAAAGGAGAAAACCCAATACTTACATTGCCATTGCATGCCGTTCTGTTTTAATCAGCCAACAGTAGCAACACTCTAACTGGGGCATTTCATTGCTACATTAGGTAAGAGAGGATGTATGCCTTAAATAGTTGCTTTTAGCAAATATTGAAGACAATTCGAAAGGCTCAATGCAAAGAAATATTTGTGCATTTATAGACAGATGCATCTGATAATTTCTCACGACATCAGAGTTCTTAAAATGTTTTATTTGAGGCAATCTGTAGGAGTGAAACATTGGAGCCAAGTGAATCAGCATAGAACTTTGCTTTGATTCTCTGATTTTGAGAGCAATATTTGTTTTCATCTTGAGAAGATTGTTTTGGATCTTGCATCTGCTTGTATACCATTCAATTGGCAGCTGTTTCTCCCTGTTTCTTCTCCCACCCACCAATGGGTATCAGCTCCACCGAGGACTCCCATGCCCCACCTCCCTGAGTTCTTCTACCCACCCTGCTGTGTGGGGTCCTTGGGAGGGGTCCTCTAATATGACTTCACTTCATTGCAAGCACCACCTACATCACAAGATACAGGAAAAACTCACTTTACAGGGGTTGGGGGTAAAGTCAAGTCCAATGTAGGAAAACAACTTTAAAATTTTTAATTAAATATGGTTATTCCCAGAGTTCATGGGAAAAGCAAAAAAAAAAAAAAAAAAAACTTAAACCCGTCTCAGATGAATCCCATGGAAACCCATCCATATTGATCTTCATCTCCTGACTTTTTTTCTTTCTTTTTTTTTTTTCCTTCTCTCTTCTGAGATAGACTCTTTTATCAAACCTTTAAATCACAGGTATATATCTACCCTTTTAGGAGCAACCCACTGCCTGACCACGAGGGCTTATTTTACTTTAGGATCAACCCATAAGACACCTGCAGCAGTAGCATGTCCAACCTGGCATCTAGCCACAAATAACACCGCGTTGGAGGAGGAGGTGGGGTGAAGGGGTTGTCCCTCCCGCAGGCCCAGCTCACCCTCTCATTCTTCCTGGTTACCCAGCAAGGAAGCATTGATCAATACACACGTGTGAATTTTCCACCAATGTTATCAGGGAATTTTCAGAAAATTACAATCTCAATCCATATTTTAAAAATATTTTCTTAAATACACGCCAACTTTATTCTTCAGAATGTGTGATTTCCCATGACTCCTTCTCCTTCTTATCATGCCCAGAGACCAAGCACAGGAAAGGCAAAGCCTTTTCATGCCACAGAGTCAGCTGCCCCTAATAATCATCTTCTGGTTACACAAACGCCTGGCCAGAGCATCTAAAATGTCCCTTTTCTATCCCTCGAGCTGGATCAGATTCCTGGGCATGGCATTCCTCATACTCCTCTGTACGCAGGAGAATCAAAGGAAGACTCACCATTGTCTTATTAACAACTGTTCTGTAGTCAAATGTTCCACTCCCTTCATTTGAAGGGAAGAGTTATTTAATACAAACAGAAACCAAATAAAAATTTCTTTACATACTTTCATCCTGAAACTGCAGCATAGTAAACAAAAGCCCATGCATTAGTTCTATACATTTTGTAAAACATTTAATCGTTGTTGGTTCCATTGTTCTAGATCACACCTACTTATGGTCAATATTTTGTGTGTGTTTATTAGACGAGGCTGTCATATGCAATTCATGGCAGGCCTTTCATAAATTGCTCTATATTAGAGTAGCCTGAGTCTGAAGAATGCCACAGATATTTCTGTTCTTCGTAGTTTAGAGTCCCTTGCTCCCTCTTCTCTTCACTCTCTTTCTCTGACTTCCTTTATTCCCTTTTTCTGTCTTCCCATTTATGTCCCGGGATATTTGAGAACTAAGAGCTGGAAATAGATCTGAGGCATCCATTATGAGCAGATCTAAATTACTAGAAATGAAAATTGAATACTTGTGCCCTCCTCAAAAGTCAGTGCATGTGCAGCGACGTACAAAGCAACAAGTTTGCTCTTGCTTTTAGAGCCTGTAATGGACTTAATGTCTAAGAAACAATTTTTTTTAAAATCAGGGAGGAAAAGAATAATGAAACCCTGACAGAGAAATTAAAAAGTAGTTCAGTTCCATTATTCAGTGGTTCTTAACAGAGGTGCAGAGGGACTAATTTGAAAGATGCGGATTCGATCCTGCCCAATCCCCATGGTAACCTGACAGGACAGAAAATATTTATCTAAACCAGGGGTCAGGAAATTATGGCCCACAAACCAAACTCAACCCGCTGCCTATTTTTGTTAATAAGATTTTATTGAACTGGGCACAGTGACATGCATCTGTCGTCCCAGCTACTTGGGAGGCTGAGGCAGGAGGATTGCTTGAGTCCAAGAGTTCGAGGTCAGCCAAAAGAGACTTTATTGGAGTACAGCAATGTCCATTCATTTACATAATGTTCCTGGCTGCTTTTTCATTGTGGTGGCCAAGTACTTGTGACAGAGACCTTGTGGTCCATAAAGCATAAAACTTTACTATCTGGCCCTTTACAGAAAAACTAACATTATATTTGGAAAATGTGCGTCTTACACATTAATTCACATAAACAGAAACAAATCTCTGAAAGTCTGTGTGTCATCAGATTTGTATCTTGTAATGTCCTTGTATTTTCGAGTTGGCAGATATGTTGTGACTGTTATGACATAGTGTCTGTGTCCTCAAGAGCTTATCAGTAGTTTAAAAAAAGTGATGCCCACAGTTTTTTTTACAAGTGAGACACATAAAAGTTGGCCTTTGACTTAGTCATCGCCAAATCTGTCAGAAAACCTTGTGCAGACTTCTTGGAGACTTTTCTTAGTGCTCCTTCTGATCGCTCTACACCACGATGTTCCAACAACCTGATGGCATTCATGTGGTAGTTAAGAGTATAAAGCCAGACTTCATTGGTTCAAATTCTGATTCCGCAATTAATAGCTGGGCCTCAGTTTCCTTAACTATAAAAGGGGGATAATAAAACGATAGTACCTACCTTACAGAAAAAGATATCTAGAATTGTGCTGGGCAATAGGTGCTTAATAAACACTCTGTAAATATTAGTGGAAATCATTATTATGTGACTATGTGCGTCACTCAGTCCTGAAATACATGTTGCGTCTTCCAAGAGAGCAGTTACTTCACTTTTCCTTATAATTCTGGAATTGATTGTATGTTCCACATGATGGTATCATGTCAAGCATGGCTATGTCCCAGAATTAATTCATCAGTCAATCAGTAAGTATTTACAAATCACACATCCCAGGCAGCACAAGATGTTGGAAGCTGTGGGGACACAAAGTAAGCATGAGCTGTAAGCATGAGATCCTGTCCCTGGTAGAATTGCTAGCATTGATATCTGGGGGAAAGGGGTAGACACGCACAGCAGAGGAAACAGACAAGAGACAGTGATTACTCTCCGGCATTCTTCCAGGTAAAAAAAGGATGGGGGATAAGAACATCCTTAACATGGAATGAAGCGTGGAGGTACCATTGCAATTCATCTGCACCACTCAAGTCACCATTTATGAAAATTCAGAGGAAGAAGAAAACTTTACAAAGTCTGTAGTGGTCTCAGAAGAAAGGCATCATGGGCAGGGGAGGAATGCAAGTCGATGAGAACAGGTAGAGAGCAAGGCAGGTCCTGACAAGCAAAGGATCACAAAGGAGATTTGCTCGTGGCATCGGCAGTGAGTAGATGGCACTGACTGTGGCTGTGGGGTGCAGTGGCCAGGGGCCGTGTGTGAGACAGGAACTTTATCTCAAAGCACAAATAACGCAAGGAAATGAATGAAGGCTGTCAAGGGGCTTAGTGCGGGCTCGGCATGGAAATTGCCAGCCTCTCAAGTTTCCAAATAAGGGCAATTGTTTGATGATGCGTCCTGCATTTGAAACCTGTTCAGATCTTGGTTAGTTCCTGACTGTGGAGGCAGCAGAGGAGGTTGGGGCAGGTCACGTGGCTACTGAGAGGGATAAAATGAAATGGGATGTTACATTCCCAAGAATTTATCAAACGGTTTGGAGGAAGACCACGTAATGCCAACGAGGGAACAAAGAGGCAAAGGTTGAGGTGTAAAGTGGGAAATGTGTAATGCGAGGACAGATAGGAAAGATTTTCAAAGCGATATCTGAGAAGGTTTTAACAGGCTGGCCACAGGACATGAAGGGGATGGGATCAATTACAGATCACTCAAGGGCTTCCCTGGAGGACTTCAGGGAAGACGATGCCCCTGGCCACTGCTGGGCAGTGGGGAGGATGGACCCCACCCTGCTGCTTCTAGTTCTCTGCAGGTGAAGGGCAGACGTCAATTGTCAGAACAAGGACTCTGCAAACACCGCTCGTAAATGTCTGCTGGACTCCTTTCATGTGGGCTTCAAAAAAGTGGTCATCTCTCCAGTATTTCTTATAGCACCCACAACTCATTATCTCGAAAATATTTCCTACAAAACTGAAAGTACAGTCTGTGTGTGGGAAGCTGACTCAGCACCAAGCTGTCCCTTTGGCAGCAATCGGGGGAGAACCACCTACAGCTGCCGAGTCAGCCCTTCTCACAGCGTGGGTGCAGTTAAAAATAGCTAGTGCCCTGAACACAGTGCCCGGCTACCGCCCCCCTTCCAAAATCTCGTGTGTGGACAACCCACCACTCAACAGTCCTGAACACTGGCAAGTCCCTAGAACAGAAGGGGAGGACTTAGACACCCAGTGGAGTGATTGTAGGATGCAGGAAAAGGTAGGAGAATGTGTCTGAAATTTACCATCTTACAGCAGATCCCATTCTTCCCATTTAAACAGTCCCCTTTAAGGAAGCAGTCTTTCGGATTTCTGTCTTCCTCTGCCACTCTCAAGATGGCATCTGGCTATATGGTGCGGTTAGAAGATGTCACGGTGGCAGGGAGATCCGGATCTATGCACTTAGGTTCTTTCCTGGCCTCAGGACTCCATGGCAGCGTGGTCATTTGGGGGCCAGGCCCCTCTCGTGGTGCATAAGACAGATGGGGAGAGAGGCTTTGGCCCCCCCTTCATTCAAGAAGATGAGATTACACTACTTTCCTGCCTTATGGGCTCCAGCACCAGGCAGGGCTGAGTCATGGCGACCTTGATGCAAGCCCACTGGCCATGCCCACCAGCTCAGCATTGCCAGGAGAAGGCACAGCAGCACCCAGCTGACCACCTAGCATCCAGAGAAGTCAGTCGGAAACAGGGAAGTAGGGGACAAAGTAAATGCTGACATCCATGAACTCACCTAACCCAAACTTCCTGAGTATTTATAAAAAATATATATTGGGTTGAAATTTCAAGGGGCTTGAAGCTCTTCAATGTCAGCTAGGGATAAAAGCCAGTGCAGTATACAAGTTATGTGAATATTCAGCCTGGGCATTGTCCTGGCTGCAGGCACAGTCTCGTCCTGTTGCCATGGTCAGCAGCTTTAGGGGAAGAACCTGCTCCCAGCCTCTGCTTAATAGGCACCCTGCCCAGCCCCGTCTTCTGCCTTCCACTTCAGCTCCTAAGGGCCAGCATCTGAGACATGTTTTTGAGGGAAAATGGCCCAGCCACCTTGTGCTGGAATGCACCATCCTCCCACCTCAGCCACCCAAGTAGCTGGGACTACAGGCACATGTCACTGAGTCCAGCTCTCCTTCCCCTCTTGATGTACATTTTAAATTCACCATAAATTTCAGAGGCTTGTCCAGATTATAATAACAACAGTAGCAATAATGGCTAGCATCTGTTGAGTTCTTACGTTGTGTTTAGCACATTTACATATGTAATGCATATGGCCACATTTGGAGGTAGATAGTATTCTCCACCTTTTCATGAGGAGGCACAGAGAGGTTAATTAATTTGCCCTGGGTCACACAGCCAGCAAAGTGGCGGAATTAGAACATAAACCCAGGCATTCTGATTCCAGAGACATAGATAGATAGATCAGTAAATGCTGATATGGTGTCTGGAAAATTAAAGGGAAGCGATAAGTAGAATCTTAGACCTTTGGATGTGGGGAGGCATTTCAGAGACCATCTAGTCCAGTGGCTTTCAAACTGAACTAACTCCCCACTAGGGAGCTGACTCTGGGGTGCCACATAGGTCGGAGGTGCAAGGGAGTGAGCAAGCCAGCAGGGCTCAGAGCCCTTCCATCCCTGCGATACTGTGAACAACTCTAGTTTATCTGTTTTATGTTTTGAGATTCTGTGTAAATCTTTTTATAGAAAGAATTATGCTGCTAAAAATAATCTGAGAATCACGTTATCTATCCCAACACTCTCATCAAAAAATGAGAAAACCGAGACACGGTCTCATCTGGATCTCACAGCAAGGATATGGCAAAGTTGAACCACGCACTCACTCACTCTCCTAGCTCATTTGTAGAAAATAAGGAACACCGAGGACTCTCAGCATCCTTGCCAGGCAGCTATTGCTGAGGAAATGGACTGCTGTTTTTTCCAGGGGTAGGGGCAGGGGACTGCCATGTCATGCCAAATGAACAATCCTTCAATATTAAGGTAAATGTGACCTGGAAAAGAAACAAGTTGTCCTGTCGAACAACTTGACTGGGAGTTGTTCCTGTGGTTTACTTGAGCTCTTTGTTCAAACAAGAGAACTCTCTGCTAGTGCTATGTCTGATGCTGTGGGCCAGGACTAGTGAGCAGAGAACAAATTCTCCACCAGCAATCCTTATCCAAGGTCTGCTGTGTCCTCTTAGGTACCATAGAAGAATTGCTTTGCTGGCAGAGTTCCTAATAAGTTTGATACAAAAACGAAGTCCAAATGTTGTGCCTCAAGGAGCACATAAAAGCAAAGCCACCCAGTTGGCTGTTTAGATCACTCAAAATCGAAAGTGTATTTGGGAAAAGCAACTTACAGGCTCAGAAACCTGATATTGTTGTCCCAATCCCATCAAGAGGAATTCTGTCTCACGGGAACAGACTCACATGATTAATCAAACACACAAATACTCAAATACACACACACAGCACCATGCCCGATTATTAACTCACAATGAGAAATTCTGCTGTTAAGTAGACGGCACCGTTCACATCAGCAAAGTATTGCTTTTCTCCCCACTAAGCAAGTGATGCATAGCAGATGATCGATATATATCTATTGAATTAATGAGGGAAATCAAATTATAAGCAGAATTTCAAGTCATTGAATTACAGTGAGAAATGCAACCCTGCCAGAGACTCTGTGATCATACAGTTCCAGTCAGCACATCCATTTCCCGTAAACAAATGGCTGATATTGGAAGTCAAGTTATTGAGAAGGTCGCTGGGGAATTATGGACTCAGAATTAAGGGAGACAATATGTTAAGAAATGACTCAACAAGGGACAGTTAAAGCCTCTTCATGTAACACTGGGTCAGCTCTGCCAAAGAAAACATGACGTCTGAGTGCACCAGCCAGGGCCTTTCTCCCCCTGGTGAGGTTGGATGGGCCCTCTCCACACCTGCCTCTAATTCTCCTCCGGTAATTCCATAGCTTGCCAGATTCACACCTGTCTCACCAGCCTGGAGATGGTTCTAACTCTTTTTCCTAATGTTGCCCAGCTCTGCTGGGAACCATAAGGCACTAATTTTAAACTTTAAGCTTTCAAAAGTTATCTTATTTCTTTTTTTTTTTTTTTGTAGAGGAAGGGAAAAAGGAAGAGATGAAACATGTTATAGCCTCTTGGTAGCCACATCCCAAATTACACAAAATGAATTATTTCATATTTCAGTTATTCTGTAAGTTTAGAGTTCCACATAAAGAGAATGTTCATGCTTGTCAAAGTAAAGTATCCTTAATGAGAGAATCACTAATATCTGTCATATTTGGACCACTGTTTTTTCATTATGAATTAATTCCATTTTCCAACTCTTTATGCTATTTGAAAGTATGTTTTTCTATCCCTATCAAGCTAATGCAATTTAAAGCATTTATTTTATTGATATATTAAACATATATTACAACAAATGCTGTATCAACAAACATAAGGACAGACTCACCAATATTTTGTGACACAAAATAGATCACTTCTAATAATTACATGTCACATGTGCCTTCCTCTAAACTCAATCATCCATTCTTGAGTCTCAAACCTACTGCTCCCTCCTAAGTACAGCATGAATCCAAGTAGATGTATCTCGTGCATCCTCCATTTTAACAAACTTTTACTAGTATATGTTGGGTGTGCCTATTCTGAATCCAAAACACTTCCACTGAGGTATGTAGATTTCTTTCTTCCTATAATAGTCAGAAATATAACCAAAACATTACAAAGGCAACAGAGAGTCCAGCAGATGGACAAAGAAACAAAAATCCTCCCACTCCGATACAGTAGGGTCAAGGCCAGTGAAACTCTATCTGAAATTGCCAGCTCTGGGATTTTTCCAAAAACAAATTGAAAAGCCTACATAGAGCATGCATTCCAGGGATTATGAACTCATTTTGGCTTATGCTCTTTCAAAAGGTCTACAGCTGCATTCAGAATATATCCAGCTCATCTGTAGGCCTGGGGACTGACACGAAGCCAGGAGCCCCAGCTGGGACATACAAGCAGGAATCAATTTAAGCCTTTCTGGCAGGACACAGGGTGGTTCGCTATAATGAATGTTAAGGAGGGAGATCAAACCACGGAGAATTGGGTGTTTATCTTTCCTGAGTATTAAAGAGATGATAAATTGATGGATAAAAGTATGTAAGATATTCTCAGAATGCTATTGTTCATGCTGAGTAGGGGCTATGTCAGTTTGACAATGAGGACTTAATAAAAATAAATCTGGGTTTGAGGGTTGGGGAAGTCCCAACCATGCTGTTGAGAGGAGAATGATCACCCGGGGCTTTAAGACCAGACTTAACAACAGAAATGAGAAGGCATTGATTTGTAGACACCCAACATTAGTGAAGCAACAAAGCTCCCAAAGTTCTCAGAATTCCACATTTTTATGAGTAACCACTGCCTAGGGAGCTAATAACCATAATAGAGAACCATAACTCAAAAGGAAAAATGATAAAGGAGGGGAATATTTAAAGCCTGAAATCAATTTCATAAGTACCAGGTGAAGTGATCTATGAATATAGTTATGATCCAAGATGAACTGGTTCGGGTTATGAGAATTCAAATTTATGAAGCATTTCATGTAATATTCCTTCTTTGGCTTGGGAGGCATGTCTTCCCATTAACGGGAACCAATTTGGATTTCTTTTACCTCCCGTGCCACATGCGTCATCTTTGCAGATATGGTTAGCTCATATTGCATTAAATTCTCCTCTCAGGAAACTCATCATTTGCTAATTTATACCGGCAGAAATAATCTCAGGTATGATGTCAACGTGTCTAGTTAGTGTGATGTCATTTGCATTGTTTCACTGCTTTCCTTTGTCTTTGAGTTGAGTTTATTGCTGTTACGAGTTTATTTGTTCTGCAGTAAAGTTTGAATTGCCTAATAGTGCTATTGCTGGATCGAATGGTATTTCTATTTTTAGCTTTTTGAGGTATCTTTTCCGCAGAGGTTGCACTAATTTGCAGTCCCACCAGCAGTGTAAGAGTGTTCCTGTCTCTCCGCATCCTCGCCAGCATTTGTTGTTTTGGGATTTTTTGATAGAGGCCACTCTCACTGGGGTTAGGTGATACCTCATTGTGGTTTTGATTTGCATTTCTCTAATGATTAGAGATGTGAGCATTTTTTTATATGTTTGCTGGACATTACTCTGTCTTCTTTTGAAAAGTTTCTGTTCATTTCCTTTGCCCATTTGTCGATGGGGTTGTTTGATTTTTTCTTGTTGATTTTTTTGAGTTCTAGATAGATTCTGGTTATCAGCCCTTTATCAGATGTGTATAGAGCAAATATTTTCTCCCATTCTGTGAAAATATAAAAAAAAAAGTTCGAATTGCACTATTACCCCACAATAGTAATAACAATATTAGCATTTAATATATAATTTTTTGAGCATTGACAATGTGTGAGGCACTGTCCTAAGCATTTTACACATATTAATTTATTAATCCTCACAATCCTAAGAGATAAGTGCTATTATTATCCGCATTTTTCTGGTGAAGAATCTGAGGCACAGATTAATTAAGTAATTTACCTGAAATTACAGAGTTAGCAAGTGGCAGAACTGGGATATTTTGTGTTTGAGTGTAGTCCTAAGTGTACTGTGATAAGAGCTACAAAATTGCTTACCAAGAGCAAGTAAACAGCTATTTTCTAATTAATGAAGGGCAACACCTTGCCAGGCTCTGTTATAACTTCTTTTAACAACTATTAAAATAATTGTGCCTAATTTAATGGGTTATTGTGTCATTTTAGTTTAAGTGGATGTCAATTTTAGGACTCAAAAATACAATCTAACAAAACGTGTGCAGGATCTGAATACTGAAAATTAGAAAATGCTGATGAACAAAAACAAAGAAAACCTAAATAGAGAAACATACCATTCATACATTGGAAATTTCAGTATACTAAAGCTGCTACTTCTTCCCAAATGGATCTATAGATTTAGCAGAATGTCTATCAAAATCCCAGCAAGATTTTTTGTTGACATAGACATATTATTCTAAAACTCATATGAAAAGGCAAAGAGAAAATTCTAGAATAACTAAAACAATTTCGCAAAAGGTGAATAACTTAAAAGGAGTCACTCTACCCAATGCTAGGTCTTATTATATAGCTGCAGTAAAGACAGTTGGCACTGGGGAAGGGAAAGACACATGGGTCAAGGGAACAGAATATAGAAGCAGAAATGACCCATGCAAATATGTCCAACTGACTTTTAACAAAAGTGCAAAAGCTATTCAATGGAGGAAAGAAAATCTTTTCAACAAACAGTGCTGGAGCAATTGAACATCCATACCAAGAAGAAAAGGAAGGAAGGAAGGAAGGACCATTTAAACCTGATATATACTAAAATTAACGCAAAATGGATCCCTAACTTAAGTGTAAATGTAAAACTATAAAACTTTTAGAAAAAAGCATAGGAGAAAATCTTCAGGACCTAGAGCTAGGCAAAGAGTTCTCAGACTTGACATCAATCATGCAATTCATAAAAGAAAAAAATTAATAAATTGAATTTCATGAAAATTTAAAACTTTTGTTCTGAAAAAGGCCCTGTTAGGATAAAAATACAAGCTACAGACATAAATAAAATATTTTCAAACCATGTATCAGACAAAGGACTACTATCTAGAATATAGAAAGAACTCTCAAAGCTCAACAGCTGAAAAAAAAAACCAATTGAAAAATGGGCAAAAGATATGGATAGACGTTTCATTGAAAAGGATATACGAATGGTAAATAAGCATGTGGAAATGTGTTCAACATCATTAGCAATTACAAAAATGCTAAATAAAAGCAAAATGAGATATCATACCTACATACCTATCAGAATGGTTAAATTTTTTTTAAAAAAAAGAGTGATAACATCAAACACTAGCAAGGATTCAAAGAAATTGGATCACTTTTGCATTGATGGTGGGAATGCAAAATAATACAGCCACTCTGGAAAAATATTTGGCAGTTTCCTACAAAAATTAAAAATTAAGTATGTACTTTTAATTAAAAATTAAATATGCACATTTAATTAAAAATTAAATGTGGCATATGCACATATGCCATATGATCCAACAATTGCACTTGGGTATTTATTCCAGAGAAATAAAAATATTCACACAACAACCTATACATGAATCTTCATAGTAGCTTTATTCATAATATACAAAAACCCAAAAATTACCCAAATTTCCTTCAGTGGGTGAATGGTTAAACAGTGATATATCCACATCATGGAATAGTACATAGCAATAAAAAGGAACCAACTATTGATACATGAAACAATTTGGATGGATCTCAAGGAAGTTATGCTAAATGGAAAAAAATTCAATCTCAAAAGGTTACATTCTGTATGATTTCATTTATATAATATTCTTGAAATAGCAAAAATTATAGAAATGGAAAACAGATTTGCGGTTGCCAAGGGTTAGGTTTGGTAAGGAAAGTGATGAGTGCGGCCATGAGGAAGGCTCATGGTGATGGAAGAGCCTTGTATCCGGATTGTGGTGCTTGTTGCACAAACCTACACATGATAAAATTGCATACAACTATACACATACACACACGCACACACATACGAGTGTATGTGTGCAGATTGTACCAACGTCAATTCCTTGGTTTTGATACTGTGTAATAGTTATGTAAAACACTATCATTGGGGAAAACTTGGTGAAGGGTATCCCAGACCTCTCAATAAATTTTTTGGCGACTTCCTGTGAATCTATAATTCGTTCCAACTAAAAAGTTAAAACAAAACATGAAATTCTTCCCCGCTTCAATTGTTGATAATTACATTTTTGACTTATGACGATTTATTCCTTTAAGGATTTTTTCAGGAATAAATTACCCTTGCAAAACAGGAGACTGTTCAGATTAAAAAAACAAAACAAAACTATTCTTTTCCTTTGAGCAGAGTGTTTCCTCAAAAGGTTTGGGAGAAGATACAAAGTACACTCACTGTATGCTGGGATCTCCTCCCAGAAGAACCCATATCAATTCCCAACATTCTGATATCGGAAATGTGAAGTTCTATTAACATCAAGGACAAGCTTGAGGAGAAAATAAGTCACCAAAAGACAATACTCAGACTGAGAAATTTATGCACTATGGTTTTCATTAAGAATCAAAAACAAATCTTAAAAACATTATAGCAAATTCAAAATCACTTTTTAACAAACGAAAAACGTACCGTCTGCAAAAACTCACACGTAAGCTACATGGCACTTTATTAGTATATCTTTATCTATCTATCTATCTATCTATCTATCTATCTATCTGTTCTTATTTGGCATAATCCAACATAGTTTCTTTTAGAAAGATGATCTGGCTCCCACCACCAGGAAGTGATGGGGGAGAGTAGTTAGAATGGGAGAATCCTTCAAGATCTTATTTTAAAAAAGGTTGAAAATGACTCCTGTATAGATTCTGAGCTTTTAACAAACATTATTTGAAAGATTTAACAGTAAATGAGTAGAAACATACAGATTTCATTAAGTTTTCAAGTAGAAAAATTAAGGGAAATTTGTTTGGCAAAATTTAGAACATCTTCTCAATGATTTGGTGTATGTAAAAACGTCAGAATGTGCCTGGGTTTTTCAACCAAAACCTTTCTGTGGTGCGTTTCTATAGTTTCCTGAAAGATGGTTTCAATGCCCATAATAATTTGAAAACAACACATTGAAATCAGAGACCACTTAGCTTTCCCATAAAATGACAAAGATGTCTGCTAAAATATTGTGTAAAACCAGCTTTTTCCTTGGACTAGCTAAGAAAGCAAGTGAAGATTCTATCATTCCAGTTAATGCATCTTTCACTCCGTTGCATGACTACACAGTCTATGTTGGTTTGCAATGTCCAGCATTCGTTTGGTTTCTTTGTCACAAAATCCAAAGCTCTCCACCATATGGTGTCATTTTTGAAATGTTAATCTGAGTAGAGCTTGTGTTGCCAGTTAGGTTCCCAGCTGGTCTCTGTATTGGCTATTTCACAGACATTAGTCCTGTTTTGAATTAAACTAAATTAAGGAATAAAATGAGATATTGTCATGCAAAGTCAGGCAATATCATTTGACATCTGCACCATCTCTGTCAGCTTTGTTGAGTGGTTGTTTTAAAATGTAAACTAAGAAAGAAAGAATATATATAAACAATTTAGTGCCTGATAAAATACTGGTGTAGCATCTCAGGAGGTATTAATAATAATAGTAATCATGTTACTTGAAGAACTACCTCCATTCACATCCCACCTTTATTTGGGCCAGTGACTAGGAAGGAAATATTAAATAGCTTTGTCTAAGACATTTACAGACCTAAAGCATCAGTTTTGCCAAGCTAAGGAAATAGCCATTAAGATGTACGTGGGTCAGAAATGCACCGGTTTGATTTTTTTTTTCCTTTATCTTCCTTTCATTTCCAAAAGACAATTATCTGAAAGCAGTGAAATGAATAAAAGGAATTAACTCTGCTTTGCATAATAATTGAACATACTAAGTTCACTGGCAGAGAGGAACCTTGCTAATACTCACACAGGGTTGGGAGTTGGGGTAGCTAACCATTTCTTTCTCCTATGGCTTCACAGTGTCCCCTCCCTGAGAATCGGTATCTGTCCGTGGCAGATGTGTGTCTGTGTGTGTCTCCTGCATGGATGAGCGTGTGCCCACGGACACTGTGTTACTTGCTGAAAAGTCAGAAACAAAAATTCACATCTATAACTTACGCTGGGGATAGACCTTGAAAAGGACTGGATTTAGAATGCCAGAACTCCCCCCTCACCATCCCTGTCTCACAGATTTTCCGCAGGACTTGGGAAATCAAAGGTCAGTGAAAGCTGTTCTGCTATAGCTGCAGTGCCTGATTCTATGCAAATCCCCAGACTTGGTGCCGAGCTTTGCTGTGAAGATAAAGATGGGTCCAGTGTGGGCACAACCCTGTGGGTCAGGTGGCTTCCTGCAGGGAGTGCAGATTTGCCCAAGGAGGTCTGATGAGAGGCTCTCACAGAGGAGGGTGGGCCCAAGATCAGGTGCGCAAGGACAAGAATTTAGATGTGTCCTGGAAAGGACCACCTGGGAAGGCTTTAACTTTCTGAAGCCTCTCTCTTTGAATATTTTTTTTTTCCTTTGGACAGTTTTAAGTGTCTTTCCATGTAAATTCCCTTTAATGGGGCCCCAACCCTTCTGTGGCTTCTCGTATACCCATCCCACTGGGTGTGCCGGTGGTGCAGCAGGAAGTAAGGACAGGGGGTGAGATGTGACTCACATTTGCCCCTCTCCACTTCCTCCCTCCTTCCTACCCCACATCCTGGCCTCATCAAGGAGGCTGCAGTCCTGAGTTCCAGGGCCCCAGCTGAAGAGAAGTGATTAGAGACTGCATTATGGATGGAATGTTTGTGTTCCCCCAAAATTCATGTGTTGAAACCCTAACCCCAAATGTGATGGTATTAGGTGGTAGGGCCTTTGGAAGGTGATTATGTATGAGGGCGGGACCTTCATGGTGGTATTAGTGCCCTTATAAGGAGAGAAAGAGATCTCTCTCTCTCCCACTAGAAGAGCCATCTATGAAAGCATGCACATAGGAAAGGCCATATGAGCACACAGCTAAGAAGGCAGCTGTCTACAAACGAGGAAAAGGGGCCTCACCAAAAACTGAATCTTCTAGCACCTTGGTCTTGGACTTCCCAACCTCCAGAATCATGCAAAATAAGCATCTATTGTTTATGTCATCCAGTCTCTGGTGTTTTGTTAGAGCAGTCTAAGCTAAGACAGACTGCAACTTAGAAAAGAAAGAGTGATAAAATAGAGTAATTGAGATTAGATTTCATAGAACTTTCATTTCCAAATACACTACAGAGATGGTGATTCTAAGAGCTGTGCAAAATTGCTGCTTATGTTAGACCCGATGACATTTATTGATTATTTTCCAGGTGCAAGTTGTGCTGATCACTTTGTTTTCATTATGTTCGAACAATGCTGTGAGGTAAATGGAATCGTTTACCTCCTTTTACAGAGGAATGAAGAGAGACTCAGTTCATTAATTTGTCCACTATCAGAAAGATAGAAAGTAGTGTGTTTTCTACTTAGAAAACAGGTGGTTTGACTCCAGAATCTATGTATCAACCACTACACTAGTTCAGCCTCCTTCTGACTTTTCCTGAGTTAATAACTAAATTTTTTTTGGATTTTTATCCTTCACATTTTTTTTCAGAGAATATTGTTTTCCAAAACTCTACCCCTTGCTCTGATTCTGTCTTTTTCTGCCAAGAAGCACGCCAACTCCTTCCTCTGGGAAAGCTGCTCAGCTCAGCAAATAGACTTAAGAGCAGGTCTGGGCAGAACCATTGTCATTAACTAGTATCATCCTTTTAAGACTCTGTGTTTCTCAGATGGTACGGTACATTGTGTTACTTTTTCCAAAGCCATATGTGGTGTCCCTCCCTTTGGAAGGATGATATTCCCCCACCCTACAGCACCAAGGCTGAGCTCTGTCATTGGCTTTGGTTCATGAAATATTAGCAGAAGTGGCACATGTGTCTTCCGGGCAGAAGTTTTAAGGGCCAGCACCTCCTTTGCATGGGCTATTTTTCTTTTATCTGAGTAACTGGAAATATTCAGATAGAAGCTACTCCATCATCTTGGGTCCTAAGCTGAAAATTACATGGAGCAAAACCTCAGCCAAGCCACTACAGATACGGAGCATACTGAGCAAGAGACAAACCTTTGTTGTTGTGGGTCATTGAAATGTCGGGGTCCTTTGTTACTAAGCTATCATGGCTGATGCACATGGACAAACTGCATTTCTAGGACTGCCCCGTGCAGCTGTACAAGCCCCATCACATTGTGCCTCTGCTTCCTCCGCAGGGTAGATTTATCCCCGGGGGATAAATAGAGATAGAGATATTTTTGGTTGTCACAAGTGGAGGCGTGCTACTAACACCTAATAAGGGATGCTGCCAAACATCCTGCAATGAATAGACAGTCCCCCACAGCAAAAAATTATCCAGCCTAAATGGCAACAGCACCAAGTTTGAGAATCTCTGCTCTACACTAAACCACCAGAATGAATCCACTTATTGGTGGATCATTAGGAGTGACTTATTTTCAAGGAACAGAATACTCAAGTATTCTCAAAAGCTTAAAAAATAGTTCATTTGGTTTGTTTGTTTTTCAGCCTAACACAGAGTTCAACAATGAGCAGTCCAAGAATGGTGTCAGGGCTGAAGGATGTCATCAGGACCCTGGCTCTTCTTACTGTCCACGCTGCCATGTGAGTTCATTAAGCTCAGGACCACAAGAAAGCTGCTACTCCTCCCCGCTATACATGCACATTCCAAGCAAGACAAAGCAGAAAGGCAAAGAACTGAGCCAACCACATCAAATCCATTTCATCAGGAAAGCCAAAGCTTTTCCAAACACCCTTCCGAAGACAACTCCTTAGGTCTCATTGGCCAAAGCTTCTCCCCTTAGCATCTCAAGTGTCAAAGGAAACTGTGAATGTGCACATTTAGCTTGCCCAATCTCCACTGTAGAAAAGACAAGAGGAAAAAAAGGTTGAGAATTGCTCTTAAGAGAGCAATCCTACAGTGTCTGTCTTTCTCTGACTTTAGGCTATAGATCAGGTATCACTGACTTTTGACATGAATGAGAGAGGAGGAAGACGACATGCAAGATGGTTTGGGGACCCATGGTCAGGGTTCCAGCTGTTGGAAGGGGGATAAAAAGGACCTCCTTCTTCTCCTTTCAGCGCCCTTCCAGGCATTCGTGTGAGTCATCCTCCTGTTTCAAGTTTGTGCCCAACCCCAAGCAGCTGTCCTGTGGTCTCCACAGCCTCCCAGGAGATACCTATTGAACTACACGAATACAGGTTTTCCTAGCATGGCCTAGTTTGGATTATAGGACCCTGAGGCAACCGACTAACCAGGAGTTAGGCTTTCTGGGATGGTAGGCTGGGAGACTGGCAGAAAGACAAGAACAGTGATCTTTGCCCTGGAAGGTCCTAAATTATTGGCAATGGCTTCATCTTTCATCTCAACTCTCACTGCACTTCCACATCAGGCCAGTAAGTCCTCCTGATGGTTGTGCAATCTATGACTCAGCTAACAGGGGCACTACGTGCCCAGGAGGACTTCTACTGGAAAATGCATCCATATGGAAATGCAATCCGAAAGCACCAAGGAGCACAGACAGACGATGCATTATGATAACCTTAGTTCATTCGGTAAGTCAGCAAAAGTGTGTGTCACAGTAAATTAAAAATGACTAAACACTAGCCTTTCTGCCCATTTTAAGTAAGATTCCTTAATGACCTTAAATGAAACAGAAAATTAAAAATCTGTGAGATGAAGAGAAGGGCGAATTGAAATACTTACTCAGAAACAGTATGAAGGTGAGATGTTAATAGTTATTTCTATGTTTAGTGCACTGATGGAAAAAATGAGTAGTTATAATTTCTTTACAATGTTACAATGTGAATGCTATTTTTAATGTACTTCTCATTCAAAGGCAGAACCCAGGAGATAAATAAGAAAGGTAATATATAGAAAAGAAATGACTCAGCGTGTGGGCCAGATCAGAACTTGGTGCATGTGTAGGGTACTTAACTTCTCCCAGATTCGACTATTACAATGCTTTCTTACTCAGGAATAGAGATCATAGATACCAGCCCCTATGTGAATGCAGAGCTCTATTCTGCACATAGTTTAGCAGCTGGAATCTGATTTGGATATCATAATTTCTAAGAAGCCTATGTGTTTGTACCTAAAACCTGTTAGAACGAACTTACCTATATTAAAATTGACCTAATGGAATGAAATACTAAAAGATCATCACACTGTTCTTGGGGCTAGGAAGCTACTTTTGCATTGTAAAGGAAAATAGTGCTGAGTCTGAGGTGAGAAAATGTGGTTCAGCCTTTGCCTCCACCACTTATTTACTAGATAGGCTGTGATGGGCAGATCTTCGCATCTTTCTAAGCCTCGATTTCCTCCAAAATCTATATAAGTTATCTGTTACTGTATCACAATTTACCCCCAAACTTAGCAGCTTAACACAGTGATAAACATTTATTATCTTTTATAGTTTGTGTGGGTTAGGAATTTAGGAGCAACTTACCTGGGTGGTCCTGATTCTAGTGAGTACAGAGATGTTGGCCACAGCAGTATCATCTTAAGACTTGGCTGGCCCTGGAGAATCCTGTTCCAAGATGGCACTCAGATGGCTTGCAGATCAGTACTGACTGCAGGACCACTCACCATGTAGACTCCCCACAGGGCTGCAGGAGTTTTCTCACAACGTGGAAGCTGTCTTCTTCCAGAAGAATAAGCATAAAATGACTTTTTAAATCATAACACTCTTTATAATTATTAAAATTTACAAACATCCAAATTCCATCCTATGATCAAGAATGTATACATGTTAACAGGGCTAGTCAACAATCTATGAGTGTGCATGTCCATATATACATGTTTTTTCATTAACTTTTGCTTTTATCAAAAATAGACATGTGTGTGGTTTAAAAAAATCAGATAGTACTATCAGGTTTATAGGAAAAAAATGTCAGTGACATACTCTATTCCTATACTTCTAAGAAACAACTACTTTCAAATCTTTTAGCATTTTGACTCAATATATACAAATAACATACGAGAACTGCTATTTCTTAAATTTACAGTTTTAGACAAAGTTTATTGGCTCCGTAATATTAGACGTAAAGTCTTAACTCTCTTACACAGTATTTACCCCTTCCCCAATTTATAAAAGCATATAATTTAAGATAAAATCAATATTCAATATGTATATAATAATATAGATGTAAATTTGCATCTTAGCTAAGCTGTGTAATGTTTTGGGTAATTTCTTTTTAATGATGATATTCATTTTATTTGGGAAGCAGACTGAAAACTACAGAAACGTTGTGGTGTTATGTGATACAGAGAAATTGAATAGTTTCTTTAAGGTTTAGTCAGCAAGAAATCATGCTGAGACATGTTTATTCGATGCTTAGCATGGTATTCAGATAATTTTTTTAATTGTGGTAAAATATACATAAGATAAAATTTGCCATCATAATCATTTTTAAGTGGAAAGTTCAGTGGCATTAGCTACATTCACTCTGTACCCATCAAATTATAACTCCCCAAAAGCCATTCTGCTTTTTGTCTCTATGAATTTGACTGCTCTAGGTAGCTCATATAAACAGAATCATACAATATTTGTCCTCTTGTGACTGGCTTACTTCACGTAGTGTAATGTCTTCAAGATTCACCCATGTTGTAGCATGCACCAGAATGTCCTCCCTTTTTAAGTCTAAATAATATTCTATTGTAGACGTATACATATCTTGTTTATACCTTCATCTGTGGATGGACACTTGCATTGTGTCCATCTTTTGCATATTGTGAATAACGCTGCTATGAACATGAGCATACAAATATCTCTTCCAGTCTCTGCTTTTAATTCTTTTAAGTATATACAAAGAGGAATTGCTGGATCATGTGGTAAGTCTATGTCTAATATTTTGAGGAACCACTAGAATGTTTTCCACAGCAACTGTACCATTTTATGTTCACACCAACAATGCACAGGATTTCCAGTTTCTCCACATGCTTGCAACACTTTTTTTTAGACAAAGGCCATCCTAGTGGGTGTGAAGTGGTATCTCATTGTAGTTTTGATTTGCATTTTCCTAATGATTTGTGATTTGGGGCATCTTTTTATGTGCTTATTGGCCATTTATATATCATCTTGGAGAAATGTCTATTAAATTCTCTGCCCATATCGTAATCGACTTGTTCTTTTTTTCTTGTTCAGTCATAGTTTCTTTTTATATTCTGGATATGTATCCTTTACCAGATATATTATATGACAATATTATCTCCCATTCCATGGGTTGCCTTTTCAGTCTGATAGTGTCTTTTGATGCACAAAAGTTTTTAATTGGCATTCAGTCCTATTTGTCTATTTTTGCTTCAGTTACCTGTGCTTTTGGTGTCACATCCACACAACCATTGCCAAACCCAATGTTATGAAGCTTTTTCCCATGTTTTCTTGATAGAGTTTCATAGTTTTAGCTCACACATTTAGGTCTTTGACACATTTGCAGTTAATTTCTCTATGCAATATAAGGTAAGAATTCTACTTGATTCTTTTTCATATGAAAATCCAGTTTTCCTAGCAGGATGTGTTGAAAAGATTGTTCTTTCTCTATTGAATGGTCTTGGCAGCCTTGTCAAAAAGCATTTGACAATATATGTGAGGGTTCATTTCTGGGCTTGCACTATGTAATGTCTTATATAACTTTTTGTTTTCCTTTGAGTTAATAACTGCCTCTTTCTTTCATTTGCTTCATTTCTATGTTCCTATCGCTAATGCACACCCAACCTCCCCAGATATATAAAATCCCTCTCATTGTAGTTTAAAAATTTGGCAATATATCGGTTTGATATTTTTTGATAGTTTTGGGAGGCATTGCTCTTAGAGCCCTCTGCCTTCCTGCTCTGCTTAAGAGCTTCTGCATGGCTATTACCTGGGAATTTTCTTTTGCTGTCATCCTGGGAATTCCCATTGCTCCATCTTGTGATACGTCCCCCATTCCCAGGGCTCCAAATGTCTTCCTTCCTTTATTCATTTGTGTTGGGGAAGCACATCATTCAGTATATATTTTACTTTGTCCTCACACTGTAGTTTTAATATGACTGAGTATAGAATTCTAGGTTTGAAATACATTACCTCGGAATTTAGAAGGCTTGGCTTCATTGGCTTCTAGTCTTGGGTGTAATTGTTAAGAATTTCTTGCTTTAGATGATAGAATATAGGAAAGAATTTTAGATGGAAATTTTCATGGTCATATCTTTTTTAAAATAGATCACATTGACCATTATGCAACAAATGAACCTAAGAGGTGTAGAAACCAGTTGGGAGATCAACAGAATTCCAAGGCAGAGATAACAAAATCTAAACTAAGGAATAGCAGTAGAGATGGGGGAAAAGGGTAGAATTCAAGAAATATTTGGGAGGCAATATGAGTAGGATTGATTGTTGGTAGAGTCTAGGATGATTCCCCATATGTGAACGACAGCAGATAAAGCCTTGGAATTTGGAAGTGACATTTAATATTTACATATTTTTTTAAAAACAGAGTCAGCTGTACTGTCAGATGATGGATACTTCATCTCTGGAAATATTCAAGCAAAGAACAAAGGAGCATTTTTAATCTCTTTTAGGTTATGAATCATCTGAGCATTAGATGGAAGCAAAACTACATGCATGTGCGTGCACACACACACACACAACACACACACACACTTTATGTATATTTTAACCTCTAAGTCAATCAGGTGAAGAGAAAATGGGCTAATTGACCTTTTGCAAGCTACAGTGTAGAGAGGACCCTGCATTGACTATAAAGTAGGATCAATGAGCTCTAATTACCTTCCAACTCTCTCCCATTATTCTGACTCTATAAATAATAAGGGCTGTCTGTTAGCTATGTCCCAGCACCAAAATACATTGCCAAACTCATCTTACCATGTTGCCATTAATTACTTACAGGTATTGACCTCCTTGAAGGAAAGGTCTTTCTTTTACTCCTCTGGATATCCCTATCACGGAGCACAAGGTTTACTTAATCAATGCTGTGAAATCACAGCACAGGGAAATCGAAGTGGTACGGCCTGTGCCCTCCGCAATCGAATCTGTTCTTTTCCTTCACTTCCTCAACCACCACCACAATCATTACCCGTTAGAATTATATTAATACTAACTTCTCGAGTTGAATTTTGTGTCCTAAAAAGATTTAATATGTCTACGGGACCTCTGGACATGTTATTAGGGAGTCATGGGGAACCAGTTTTAGATTTTGAAAGAATTTTGGTATTCCCAGAACATGTACCCCAGCTCTGCCATACCCCCAGCCCCGCCCCGCCAAAAAATAAAGATTTTTATCCTTCAATTGCTGCTGAGGAGGGGATATAGTGATGAAATAGAAAGGCACTAGGCTGGAATTTAGAGATTAATATCCAATAATTAACTTATTCTGGGCCTATGATTAGCTCCCTTTCTCTCCCTGGGCTTCAGTTTTTTTCATCTGTAAATGAAAAGACTTGACTGTACCTCGTAGTGAATAGGTTTTCTTTGGGGCAGGCTCTAATCAGTTGGTTACAACTGTCTGGCACAGTGTGCAGAGGAAGATGATGAGGCTGGGTCTGGACCCAGGGCTGAAGCACCCTGTTTGATGGAAGGGGCAAAGTGTGTGCTAGGAATATGCCAGCCCTGGGAGGGATGCTCACTGAAGTCTCTTTCAGCTTTCAGATTCTGTGACTAACACCCTTGTTTTATAGCCCTTTAGCCTTTTTGGTTGCTCTCAACTAAAGTGTCTCCACATTTTCCACGTCCCGTTTTAATCGAGGAGACTAAAATTGAGCAAAGCTCTCTTGATAAACTTAGATCTATTATGTTATAGTTTCTAAATTCCACATTCCACTTACACACCATAATATTTGCTTCTGTAGTTACAGAGTTGAAGTGCCAACCCACGATATGTGGGACAGATGATGCTAATGATAACTAATTTCCAGCTATAGGGAAATATACAAAATAAAATAATGCAGCATATTGTGTTAGTTTTCTAGGGCTGCTGTGACAACTACCAAAAACTGAGTGGCTGAAACAGTAGAAATGTATTCTCCCAAAGTGCTAGAGGCTAGAGGTCCAGAATAAGGCGGCAGTCATCTGTCCCTTCTGAGGGCTCTAGGGAGGGGCCTTCTTCTCCTCTTTCTAGTTTCTGGTGGTTGCCAACAGTTCTTGACATTCCTCAGCCTCCATATGCACCACTCCAATCTCTGCCTCTGTAGTCACATGGCTTTCCTCCCTTTGTGTCTGTGTCTCCAAATCTCTCTCCTTAAAAGAAAACCAGTCATTAGATTTTGGATACACCCTAATCTAGTATTACCTCGCCCTAACCTGATTATATCTGTGAAGACCCTATTTCCATATAAAGTCACATTCACAAGTACCAGAGTTTAAGGCATGCAACATATCATTTGGGGGAACACAATTCAAGCCACAACACATATCATGGCAACGTCTATGCTTGCCAAAAAATAATAAATTATTAAATCATGACAACCATCCACCTTTCATCTTGTACATCTTGATGATAAAGATCTATAACTATTTAGCTGGAATGGTATCATAAATTATTGGTGAATAAAACAGGCTACAGCATAATAGGCTGTTATTTATAGGACATAATATAAAATATCTATACTTAGATACATGCATTGAAAAACATTTGGATAAAGAAAGTATCATTTTTATAAGAATAATAAAGCTTTAGATGTATAAGCTGGCCATGACTACCACCACCAACAAAATATTTTACATTGTTTACAATACCAATACTTCTCAAAATGATAAAAGGAAAAGTAAAAATAAGAA
>RJWJ010024375.1:0-24646 GCA_004363605.1 Indri indri | reverse complement strand
TATCGCAGGCCGGTAGGTTTTTGGCACTCTAGCTTTATTATCTCGGGCCTGTGACTCTGTCCCTTGGATTACCCGTGAGACGCTGTTACTTAAGATGCCCAGATAATGTTTTAGAACTAGAGACGGAGAGGGAGACAGGGAGAGGAAGGAGGAGAGAGAGAGAGAGAGAGAGAGAGAGAGAGAGAGAGAGAGAGAGAGATCTGTTCTGTCCTGTCCCTGCCTGGACCTGGTTCACAACAGGTAGCTTCCTCCGTGTTTCCTGCTCTTCGGGGTCAGGCCGAGCACGTTGCACAACGAGTACTGAGGGCTCGCTGGCCTTGGATTTTACCCCCGGGGCAGGATCTCCGCTTGTGACTAACACTGCCAAGTTCATAGACTGTGCAATTTATGTTTGACTTGACGTTTTCAAGCCGGAACCTTTAGTTAAAATTTGTATTTAGAGGCACTGTGGTTTTGGTGACTGTAAAGTCGATTTTAGCTCTGTAGGCATATCTTGGAGAGAGAGAGCGCTGTGAAGCCAGACCTGGGTCCAGATTCCTTTCGAGTTGCCGCTAGACCTTGGGAGAATCTCAACTTCTCTGAGCCTCTTTGTCCCCGGCTTTTAAATAAAGAGCTCAAGGAGACCATGTGTGCGATTCCTTCAGACTCTGAAATGCTGCTCCTTATGAATGCAAATCTATGCAGTGTTTTTAAGGTTTGATTTGACGGCAAATCGCTGAGATCATTCCTATAGTACTGTCCTCATCCTTGCATTATTTCTCCCGTAATCGTCCCGGTCCTCTCGTCGCCTCATCCTACGGTCTGGGCACCTTGCTGCAGGGGCGCCAGCTGCACAGCGCAGACCCTTTGTGGCCCAACCGGGCTGCTGGGCTCCCGGCTCAGTCCCTGCCCAGGAAATAAATACCTCAGGTGATGGGAGGTGCCTCACCCAACACAGAGCCCCTCCATGGAGGCAACTCACATGCAAGCACTGGCCACAGGGTTACGGATTAGTCTGCCAGGGCCGCTGTAACAAAACACCACCTGGATTTCTCACAGTTTCGGAGGCTGGAAGTTCAGGATCAAGGCAGCAGCAGGTGTGATTTCTCTCGAGGCCTCCCCTCCGGGCTTGCAGACGGACGCCTTCCCCCTCACGTGGCCTTTCCACCGCGCGCGGGCATCCTGCTGTCTCTCCCTCTTAGAAGGACACCAGTCAGGTGGGACCAGGGCCCACCTGTGTTGCCTCATTTAACCTAAATTACACCTTAAAGGCCCTGTCTCCAATGCAGTCATATTATGGGGCCCTGGAGGTGAGGGCTTCAACATATGAACCTTGAGGGACACAATTCAGTTCATAACAGGGTGTAACGGATCCGCAGACTCCCTACCTCAAGTCAGAACAACTCCGAAGGGCCTGCCTGGCCCCAGGGCTCCCCAGAGCCCCGGTGAGTCTGTTGCCACTGCGTCTCCTAGGCCTCCCCTCCCTCTCAGACGTCCGCCCCAGGGCCTCCTCGATGCACTTCCTGCTCCCAGATCTCCAGCTCAGAGCGGGCTTCGGGGATCCGGACCTAAGACACACCCTCCAGCTTTCAACACGTCTCTCCCGGGGAAGAACACTTTGGCAGCGGCTCGAGAAGGCGACCCTTACAATGACAGCTTCCTCACAGTGTGTAGTTTTATTAAATAAAGAGTGACCAGCCTGCAGGGGATTCAGGCAGAGGAAACAGTGTCTCACTAAGGACCCTCTTCTGGGCCTTGCTTGTTCTAACTCACTGGCACCTGACAGCTCTTCCTTAGATAGTCAGAGGGCTTAGAGGAGTAAATAAAAGCAAAAGTTGCATGTCCTATGCTTGATTCTGGCTTTTTTTTTTTTTTTTTTTTTGAGACAGAGTCTTGCTCTGTCACCCCGGGTAGAGTGCAATGGCATCATCATAGCTCACTACAACCTCAAACACCTGGGCTCAAGCGATCCTCCTGCCTTAGCCTCCTGAGTAGCTGGGACTATAGGTGTGTGCCACCATGCCTGGGTAACTTTTCTGTTTTTTTGTTGAGACAGGGTCTCACCTCTTGCTCAGGTTGGTCTTGAACTCCTGAGCTCCAGCGATCCTCCCTCCTCAGCCTCCCAGAGTGTTAGGATTACAGGTATGAGCCACCGTGCCCTGATTCTGTTGTTCTTAAGCTAAACTTAGCTCCCTTTCCAAGCCCCCAGAGGCCCAAAACAGTTTCACTTTCTCTCTGTTTAACTTTCTTGTACAAACTAAGAAAGGATTTTGAGTCATCACAATCCATTGCAGAAATGAAAATGACAATGGAGTGAATTTTGTTGAGAATCTACTCTTTGTTGAGCATTTTTTCTCTGCAGGACACTCTATCAAGGGAAATATAAAAAAAATAGAATAAAAACCCTTGCTTTAAAGGATTACAAAGAAGATGGAGAGGGGACATATTCAGATTGAAACTTGTCCTGTCCCTGGAGACATGCCCAGAGGGAGGCCACTGCCCGCATTAGGGAAGACGTGATGATGGTGGCATTGCTTCTGGAAGTCAAATCAAAATCCAGGTCCTATGACCAGTGGTAACCAGAACCATGGGAATCTCTTTATTGCTGTTTATCTCTCATTAACAGCTGTTAGGGAGCTATGACAATTTGTCCTGACTCTGCAAGACTTAACCTTAGGGAGTGTAGGAGAAGACTGCATCCCATCTGCCTTGGTCCAACGTTTCCCACCACAATCTTGGTTCAGACTGTGGGTTGGAAAACTCTTACGAATTGTCTGGAAAAGCCTTTTGAGCCTTTGGAAACAGATAGGGGGTAAACATAAAGATGATGTTTGTAATATTAATACAAAAAAGAGTAACACAATTTTCAGTTGTTCTGTTTGTACTAGCAACTGTTATTGTTCCCAGAACCTATAGCCTCAACAAAAAGTTAGTATATTTATGTCTGTCCTGTTTCCTCTAGGAGTCCTATCTATGTCCTTTAAAAAAAATCACATGAGCCAAATATGTAACTTAGGTAAGGAGTACAGGAAGCTTTCAAAGATTTACAAGAAAACCTGCTCAAAATCAGATAGGAGAAAAGCACCAAGATTTAGCTATCGAATCCATTTCCTGCTTTCTGTCAGCTCCTGGTGGAACCACAGCAGAGCAGAGCACATTATGTCTCTACTCTTCTCCAGAGTGTCACCTACGGGGAAAATTCAAGGGAGAATTAAGCATCAGGAAGATTGGTATGAAGTCTAATAAAAGACTACAGGGAGGCTTGTTGTAAATTTTGGGACAGTTTTAAAGCCAAACCTTTGGAAGCTGTCACTGGCAACACCAGGTTGCATGGACCCACCATCGTTCTCTGGGTTTGGTCAAGGCTCAGGGCTTTGGGGCATGGGGAGGTTCTAGAAGTCCACTGGGGGCTACTTACTGGGGCCAGGGGAGATTTGGCCCGAGTTGGGCTATACGCTCTGAAGTCATGTTAAAACTTAAAGCGATCCCACAGAGATTACAAATTTCCCCTCTCTTTAGGACTCCCTAGAGTAACTGCAGCCTTGGCTTGGTATTTAAGGTAAAACTATGAATAGATTTGTCCTGCAAACTCAAGACTGGCTGATTGGTTACGTATGAGCAGGTTTGGAACCCTCCTTGGGTGTGCTGGATTGAGCTAGATCCCTTTGATTCACTTGAACCGCTTTAGAAGTCAATACGAGCATTCCCTAGCATCTCCGAGGTAGTATTTGGGTCTTTATTTGTAATGTACTCAACACAGACCTTTGACAATTTTATACTCAGTTGAAAATAATGTCAAAATACATTCCATTTTTTTCCATAACTTATATTTGTATGTTCTCAGTTATTAGAAGTTATTTTCTTTGAATTTTTTTTTGGGTGCTTTTTAACCTCTAGGGGAATGCAGGACTCTTCTCTATGTTTTGTAGTAAGTTCTATGAGAAGGAATGAATGCAAACCATTCACTCAATGATGCGCAATGAAAATACATTGTATTCGTATTTCATAATTTTCCTCCAAAAACCAGTCCCAACCATCATTTTATTTTATAGACATAAATCGACACGTATATAGATACACATATAGAACCAGATTAATATGCATACATAAAGATGTAGTTATTAAATATATGCATGTGTGTGTATGAGGGCTGTCCAGAAAGTATCTAGCCATACAACCATTCTTGTTATAGTAACAATGGCCGGATACTTTCCAACAGTCCTTGTATATGAAAGATGTAGTGCTGATATTGTATATGTGGATATATACATAGATATAGATTGAAGAGTGTGTGTGTTACGTGTAATTGTAAAATTTAAAGCAAACTATAGTATGGGAACATCAATGACAATTTTGTCCAAGAAAAATAAGGTTTTTTTAAAAACAAAACAAAACAAAAAAAGTTTTTGTGACAGAATATGGAAATCCTTTAATATTGAATTTAAAATGATCAATTTCCTCAATTCCTAATTGTAAGCTACATTTGAAAAACTGGGGCTGGGCGTGATGGCTCACGCCTGTAATCCTAGCACTCTGGAGGCCAAAGTGGGAGGATTGCTTGAGCTCAAGAGTTCAAGACCACCCTGAACAAGAGTGAGACTACTAAAAATAGAAATAAATTAGCGCAGCAACTAAAAATACAAAAAATTAGCTGGGCATGGTGGTGCACTCCCGTAGTCCCAGCTACTCGGGAGGCTGAGGCAGGAGGATCATTTGAGCCCAGGAGTTTGAGGTTGCTGTGAGCTAGGCTGACGCCACTGCACTCTAGCCCGGGCAACAGAACAAGACTCTGTCTCAAAAAGAATTAAAAAAAAAATTGAAAAACTGGATAACTGTTAGCGTGAGCTCCTTGGGACAAACGTTCTCTGAGATCCACTTCTCCCTTTAGACTTTGGGATTTTTTCTAACCATCCCAGGATATGCACCACTGTCCTGTTTGAGAGGAGAAGCTACTTTTCACTCTCTAAACCTCATACGCTCTCCAAGTAGAAGGGGAGAGGGAGTAGTGAAGACCCCAAGTGGCCTGGGAGCTGTGACAGCTAGGCCACCTACTCACTGGGAATCACAAACTGAGCAGAAAGCAGAGGGGAAGGGGCAGGTCGTGGTGGCGGCTGCCTTTCACTGTGGCCAGGGGCCCTAGAGGCTCGGTTCTGGCTTGGGCGTGCAGTCGTGTCCCTAGACTGTTTCACACCAGGTGTGGTGTCTTCTACACAACAAAATTATTTCCACTGCTGATCGTGTAATAATCAGTACTGATCAGTATGCTCTTAATTAAAAATAATACGTTTTAATTTTAAAGATATTATTCAAGTTCAGTAAAATGGTAGGAACTAAAATTTGCACTTATGAAACAAAAATATCACACTTCTGTTTCACTCTTTTACATTTTTTAAACACATGAAAACTTCCAAATTGTCACATGAAATGACAAAATTGAAGTGTTGCAAGTTCTGCTTCTTCATCTTCATATCGTTGTGCTCTCCTCGTTTATTTCACAGTGGCCTTTTAAACACAGTAATGTGGTACCCCAGAGTTAGTGACAGGAAATGGGCAGTGATTTCCAAACTAATCAATTTATTCTCAAAACAGATGTATGCAGATGAGTCCATGGAAGTCAGAATCACTGAGGATTCTCCAACAAACTTCCACAAGTGTAATGAAATCATTATGCAAGGATCAGTAATTCAAGTGTGTTTGTCGGAAGCCTACATATGTATTAGTAAAGCTCACCAATAACTGCAGCTACTGTTTGGAACTTATACCACAGAAAGACTTTTCAGGAAGCTGCATTTTGTGTAGCATCACTAGTGCATGCTAATTATAAAAAGCAGATTGACCTTTAGTTGGTTTTATGACTTTTTTGTCCCTACCAGTGCCGCAACCCCTGTTGCCTGCGCCTGGCTGCACCCCTGCCCTTGGTAAGGGGATAGGATCTGGACTGGCAAGATGTGGGCATGAATGTTGGTGTGTATGACCTTGAGAAATAGACCAGTATTGTTGCTGCCCACTTTAATTATCAGTAAAATGAAAATGATAACACTTCTCTGCTGACCTCACTTAGCTGTTATGGAGATTTCAGAAACGTGGAGCCTGAAACATGCTACAGAAACACTGCTTTGTAGGAGGAGCCCTGGCGTTGCAGCTTGGGCTGGGAGAGCCTCTTGCTGGTCCTGGGCCTCCCCTCTGCGCCCGCTGCTGCTGTCCTCCTCCCTCCTCGGCTTCCTGAGCACAGCGTGGGCATTTCCCCAGCTCCTGGCTTCCACTCTGGCTCCTCTCACTGCCCCATTTCTGCCCTCTTGCCCGTCTCTCGCCCTGCTGTGCTTACCCACTTGCTGCTTGTACCGATTCGCCCAACACCAGCTCCCAAAGCCACCCCTCCACCCGGTGCCAGGCCAGCATTTCCAACAGCTGCTGTCAGCTCAGGTGACCTGATTGAAAATGGAAGCTTTTGTCTTTTCTCCTAACCCTAACCCCAACCCTAACTGCATTGTGGGTGACATCCTTACACGGTGACATCCTCCTCTGGATTTCCCGCCTTGTAAACTGAAAGTCTGTCTTTTGATCACAAAACATGAAATGTCAGAGTCCTCCTTCTTAATCCTCACGTCCCAGCAGAAAGGAGCCAGAGGGGCCGCTGGGTGGCTGTGGAAGGGCCGTGGAGTCAGCTGGCTGGCTGGGACCCTGGCTGTGACATGCCTGGCCTGGTCTGTGAATCCTGGATTTCTTTTTTTTTTTTTTTTTTTTTGAGAGCCAGTTCAAAGGAAAATCCCAGATTTTTAAAACTGAGTTTCGACCTACTTTTTTTTTTTTTCTCCCAACTAAAAAACAAAGTCACAGAGCTAGTAATTTATTCTTTGTGTAATGTCTTTTCCCTTGAAGGGATATTGAATTGCTTTTTAAATTAATTTTTTTAAATTGTGGTAAAATACAAAGTTTACCATCTTAACCATTTTTAAGTGGACAGTTCAGTGGCATTAATTACATTCACATTGTTGTGCAACCATCATCACCCTCTGTCTCCAGAACTCTCTTCATCTTCCAGACTGAAACTCTGTACCCACTAATTCCCCATTCCCTCCTCCCCAAGGCCCTGGGCAACCATCATCCTACTTTCTGTCTCTGTGGATTTGACTACCCCAGATACCTCATGTAAGTAGAATCATAAAGTATTTGTTCTTGTGGGTCTGGCTTGTTTCTCTTAGCTTAACGTCCTCAAGGTTCATCCATATTATATTAAAAGCATGTGTTATAATTTCCGTCCTTTTTAAGGCTGAGTAATATTCCGTTGTATGCATATACCACATTATGTTCATTCATGTTTCAGTGGATACTTGGGTTGCTTCCACCTTTTGGCTATTGTGAATATGCTGCCAGAAACCTGAGTGTGCAAATCTCTCTTTGAGACCCCACTTTCCAGTCTTTTAGGGGATGTAACCAGAAGAGGACTTCCTGAATCAGATGGTTATTACTCAAGTTATTTAACTTTTTGAGGAACTGCCACACTGTTTTCCATAGCGGCTGCACCATTTTACATTCCCACCAGCAATGTACTAGTGTTGCAATTTCTCTGCATCTCACAAACACTTGCTATTTTTTGTTTTTTTTAATTTGCATTTCTTTAAAACATGAGGATTAACTAGGTTTTAGTTAGTGTTTCTCTAAACTTATTCTGAAGATCTCCTCCTGAGAATCATCTGGAATGCTTGCAAAAAGGCAAATGCCTAACTTACCTCAGACCAGGTGTGTCCTCAGGGGTTGGGGTCCCAGCATGTGGATTTTAAGCAAGCTCCTGTGGGCATGACCTCCTCACCCACGGGAAGGCCTCCTACAGGGGGATCGTGGGCTGCTGACACACTGCTGGGGAGAGAGATTGGAAGGCGAGAGAACCTTCCTGGCCCCCAAAACCACAGCATATAGAAGAGCTCAAGCCACAGCCTGCAGGATAATCTTATCACCTGGATTCACAAGACAACACAAATTAAAGGGTCCCCATCATCTGTACTGTCTTTTCAAGTTTTCAGTCTTTTCAATCATGATCTACTAACAAATCAAATCGAGGTCTGGAAACATGACATTTTTAGCTGAGGAAACGCTCTTGATCAAAAGCCAGATTTTTACCAGTGATACTCGAGTGAAATGCCCTATTATCAGCTTCCTACAGATCTCCTAGGAGCCATTCTCAGGCATTAGGGAAGTAATCTTCAGAAGGGCCACTTCCCTGGCCACAGCGCCTACTGTGACATGAGTCATGCCTTTTGTCTTGTGCCTGGAATTTGGGGATGTTTATGAAAAGTTGTTGTAAATACTAGTCATAATTACTCTCTTTACAGATTCCTTATTTCAGAAAAAATGAGTATTTCATCACGTACAAACGTCATATCACTTCCAGCCCCATTGTCGCCTGGAAATGTCCTTTCTATAATACCATTTTACTAGTGATTATTTAAAGGCTGTCGAGAACAGTGTGTCATAGATATCCTCCGGAGACCAGAGGTTCTGGGACGCCACCAGTAACGTTGAAACGTGCATCTGCACCAACTGTACTGTAGGGAAAAGAAATCTCTTTCTTTCCCATGGCTGAGGCCCCTATAACAAAAGACAAATTAACAAGAGAAAAGCATACAGGTTTACGCAATGTAAGTTTGATGTGACAGGGGAGATTTCCTTAGGAAATGGAGACCCAAAGAAACAGGTAGACCTGTGTATTTTTTTATGCTCATTTTGATGAAGAAGTGGAGAGTTGTGGAGAAGTATGGTCACGTAGTAATAAACCGGGGGCACTTAGCAAGGCCTGCTTGTTGAGACTCCTCTCTGTGGCCCTGTGTGTTCGGAGGCAAAGATGCTCCTTTCCTCTGGGCAGAGGGAGGCACCTCTGCAAAAACGATCTCATGATCTGCTTCAGGGGAAGGTCCGAGCAGCTTTCCTAGGTTTGGTGGCCTGCTTCAGGGGAGAAGGGTGGGGCGGAGGGAGGGGGAAGGTGACAGTGACCTTCCTGCTTCTGTTTTCCCAAAGGTCAAGGTGCTACGTTTCAAGGTAACGCGTCCCGAACCCCATCATTGCCAATTTCATCTTTTGAAGGCAGAGAGGAAATTCTTGAGGTTAAGAAGTAAATGCTAATGAAAAGCAAAGTGTATTTTTTTTTTTATTTTTGAGATAGGGTCTCGCTCTGTCACCCTGGCTAGAGTGCAGTGGCACCATCATAGCTCACTGCAGCCTCAAACTCCTGGGCTCAAGTGATCCTCCTGCCTCAGCCTCCTGAGTAGCTGGGACTACAGGTGGGAGCCACTATGCCTGGCTACAAAGCATGTGTTTAAACGCTGGCTCCTTGAGTTTGAGTACATCGATTTACTTGCTTCATTTAAATTCCTAAAGCAGGTGGAGATGTAAGTAACACATACATCAAGATGGTATTTCCCATAGCAAGATAAAGCCTTATTTTGAAATTAAGCTGCTCTGATATTGAGCATTAACATTTTAAGGTAAAGTACGATGGTTTATAACTTGTTAAAAAAATACAGAGGGTAGGTCACTTGAGCTTTCTTCCCCAGTGGCATCTCTCAGCATTCTGCTGAAGCCCCCAGACACAGGTACTAGACTAGCCCAGATGGATATAGCCAAGCAGGACATAGTCCAGACTGCCCAGCTAGGCTCAAACAAAACAGAGCAAAAGAAAAAAGACGACATTCCACTGAAGCCCTGTAAATAGACATACATGTTATGCAAACGGTCACCTGTCCTCATCTGCCCTCGCTCAATGCTGATGGAGGGGGAGAAGACAGGAAATCCATAGTCTGGGAGAAATAAGTATACTGTTTATGGAAGTCAGCATTCAAAACTGATTTTTAAAGAATTGTACTTTTCGTTGCTACAGGGACATACCAAAATGGACTTATCCTTAGTAAGCGCAGTTCCATTCATGCAAACATTGGCTATTTTATACAGGCTCTGGGGCAGGACAATGTTAAAATGCAGATTCTGGTTTAGCAGGTCTGGGGTAAGGCCTGGGATTCTGCATGTCTAACATGCTCCCAGGTATTGCTGACACTGCTAGTTGGAAGGCCACACTCAGAGGTGTGTCCTTGGTGCTGCATTGTGGAACCCACCGAATTTGTATCTCATTACAGTGGCAACACTGCCAAGAAGTAAACAGGTGCTTTGCAATCTCTCCTAGCTGCAGGGCAGAAAGGCCCTACCAACAGGAAGACCAAGCCTTCCCAGGTGTTAACCCGTTAGGCTCTTACTAATCACACGGAGTTCTTGTTTGAGTTGAAAGTATGCTTTATGCTTTCCAGTGGGGTTATGGAGAGCGAACCCCAGGCTCGGTGTGCAATGCAGACGATTCAACAGCTTGCTCCGATGCGACCGCATTCCCGTACAGAGAAATGCAGCCCGGAGACGGCATCCTCCTTCTGGGAGAGGCTGCGGCGACGATGCCATGAGCGTTTCCCTTTCATGATAAGCTCTCATTCATCTTCCCACATTCCTGGTCCTGCCGCTGCTTTATTTCACAGACGGTATTAGTAAAATTTTACCAGGAATGAAAGGTCGTTCTGCCCCGCTGTCCTGGCATGGGGAACAGCAGGGACTCTGGCATTCAGTGAGTCAAAGATCAAGGCCAAAGTCATGAAGTCCCATGTGGAGAGGTCATAACTGAACCCCAAAGTCTGCCAGGGCTGAGCTTTTGCCGTTTTACAAGATTACTTTCTTTGTTACTAGCTGTTTCATTGAGAGTCACAGGCCTGTGGGCAAAATAGTCTCAAATATTTTCTCTTCCTCTTCACACATGCCACTCCCTCTGCTGCCCCGGGGCTCTAGGCATCTGGCAACTTCAGGATCCGCTTGCAAGTGTTTCAGCTGGTAACAGTACAGCAGGGTTCTTTTTGTCCTTGTCTTTCTATTCACTGGCCATTACCAGCTCCACCTGGTCCTTTCCCCAAGTGCGTGTGCACCTGTGAAAACATTACTGATGTTCAAAGGTAGACTGAGGCACATTAAAATGCGAAAGAGTTCTTTTGAGCAGACTTCACTCCTAAGTGGGGCAGCGGCAGACCTCAGGCAGTTGGGGCTCCAACACAGGTGGGGGGTAAGTCTTCCATAAGGTAAACTCACCCAGAAGCATGAGGAAGAAGATACTTGATTCGTTAAAGTGAGGCCATAGCCTGATTTGCATCACTCTGGGGGAAAGGCCCTAGTTAGAGCTTAGCTGGTTGGTGGTTTCTGACTGGTTAAGCTCACCACTTTGGTTTGCTTACGGAGGAACCCTGGGCGGTGCGGCCACCTCAGCACAATGGCCTCTCAATTATTTTTTTAAACGCGTCATCATTCTTGAGTAACTCTTCAAGCAGGTCTTCAGTTGGAGATCCACAAATTTAAAGGGGGCCCTTTTTGGTGATCATACGCTTCCGTGTTCTGACACTCAATTCCCCTTGCTCAGTGTCACAGTCATTAGGGCTGTACTCAGTCCAGTTCCCACTCTTGGGCACATGCTGCTATGGTTTGGATGTGGTTTGTCTCCACCAAAGGTCATGCCGAAGTTTGATCCCCAGTGGGACAGTGCTGGGAGGTGGGGCCTTCTGGGAGGGTTTGGGTCCTGCGGGAGTCCCTCATGCATAGATTAATGCCCTCCCACGGGGCGAGTGGTTGCTCTCTAGAGAATGGATTGGTTCCTGCTAGAGTGGATTGTTAAAAAAAATCTGGCTTTCTTGGTCTCTCTTGCTTCTTCCCTCTCTTTGCACACACCCAGTCCCCTCTGCTTTCCGCCATGAGGGGAAGCAGCCCAACGCCCGCACCAGAAGCTGCCCAATCTTGAACCTTCCAGCCACCAGAATTATTAGCCTGATAACCCCTTTTCTTTAAAAATTGCCCAGCCTCAAGTATTCTGTTTTAGTAACCCAAAACAGACTAAGACACATGCTAAGTTTGCATTTTGTTGTCTTTTCTAAAGTTAGGCGTATTGTGTGACTTGCTTTGGCCAATGAAATGTGGGTGGAAGTTATATGTTACTTCCAGGAGGCAATATTAAGAGCCCGTGCACAGTTCTGTTCTTATTCTTCCAGTATCATGGAAGCATTTACCTAATGGGACCCTCCATCAGCCCATCATTCTTTCCCCATCCCCCCCCTACCTATAAACCCACATTGCACATGTACTAAGAGCTACAAATAAACCTTTGTCGTGTTAACCACTGAGACATGTGCATGTGTGCATGTGTGTTAGAACAACCTAACCTACTCTATTCCAACTGATCCCCTGGCATTCAGCGGGTGGTGTAATCAACCATTTGTGAATACAGAACTGCCAGGAAGCCACATTTTGGTACAGTCTTCATTTTCTATTGTAGGATGGAGAATGGGAAGGAGGCGGTGAGTTCTTTCAAGTTTAAGGAAACAGTTAAAACCGCCATGAGGAATCATTTCCTCATCTCAAACAGCTGGCTGATAGCTCAGTCAAGAGCTGAAATAAATTCCTGTACATGGTAAGGACTCCATAAATATTTATTTAAAAAAATAAACTTCATCTGCAATGCATTGCTGTTCATTCTTCCAACACCTCTCTCAAAGGCACATATATTGGGTATAGATATAGTCAGTCTTCAGTGAAAGCTGTTGAAAGACAAGTATAGTCAACTGCAAAATCAAATAACACTCTTCTCTAAAAGGAGGATAAACTCAAGAAGTGATTTGTGTGCGTGAGTGTGTGTGTGTGCGTGTGTGTGTATGAAGAATTAGGTACTAAACAACTTGGTTACTTTATCATTTCTGTTCCACTCAGTAATTAATCTGGAGCCCAGGCTGGTGCAGCTCAGGGATGGCTTGCCACTTCTTTGACTTTATGGCCAAATCTTCCTCCAAATTTTCTACAAACCATATCTCCCTTCTCCTGACATTACCATTATCTTGTGGCCATTCCCTGCCATGTCTGTCTTCAGTTCTTCCTGGCTTTGAAATTATTGTGAATAAAGGGAACCACTCATTCTCCCGTTGTTTTAAATTGTTGACCTTATTTGCATAGAGTGCAATTCGGAAACTACACATGTAAGACAAAAAACTTTTTGCTACCTGAGATACAGAACAGTAAAGCAATTAAGATTTTGGTCTCTGAGCTCAGGTTGTCTGTGCTTGACTCCCATTCTTGCATGGGGCTGGGTGGTCTTGGGTAGCTCCCTCGGCCTCTCTGGGCCTTAGTTTCTTCATCTGCACAGTGCGGTTATCATGGTCTATCATTGGTTATTGCTGAGAGCATTAAATAAGTTGATACCTGTAAAGAACTTTGAAAGCTGCCTGGGAAACTGCAAGTGTTAGGAAGGGCTGCACCCTGTATAGTCCAGCCAGGAGGGCACAGAGCTCCGCTGGGAGTCCCGGCCGTGGTAGCTGACTGCCTCTGTGGCCTTCCGCAAGTGAATGACCTCTCTGTGCTTCCGTTTCCTCATCCGGCAAATGGGAACAACAACAGTAACTACCTCACAGGAGTTCTGTGAGGCTAAAATGGAATAATATGTGGAAAGCTCTTAGCAAATAGTGCTAGGACATACAAAATGCTCAATAAATACCAGTTATTTTATTATTATTAGTTTTAAAAGTCTCAGCATTTAAAGAAATCTGCTGCCTCCTTTCCAAACACTCTATGCTTTCCTCTTCTTTTGGCGGCATTTCTCTCACAGTCTGAAAGATTTAATTCCTGGTGTTGTCTAGTGTTTCTTTGATGGGGTAGTTTCTTTGATCCAGGGAGATGCAGCGTTTATGTTGGCTGTCAACAGGGCAACGCCCAGGAATTATTTTTTAAAAAATGATTTAATGTCATTTCCCAGAAATTCTCTAAAAAACAAACTTCTATAGGGGCAAAATAAATTTGAAACTTCCATTAGTTCTTGCAAATACCTTATAAACCATCTCTCAGATGCTAACATTTTCCTGCACGTCCCGAGCCTATGCCAGAAATCGTGTGGCTCTGATATCTAAAGTGAGAACTGTTTGGGTTTACCCAGAACATTCTATTTGTTCCCACGTACATTTTGTACTGGAGGTTTAAAGGAATTACCTTGTATCTTATATTTAGACTACAGTGACTTGTTTTTTCTATTCTATATATTTATTCAGGTTTGTTTCCTACTTTATTTTACAATTATCAAAGGGCATTACAAGGCTGCTTCTGTGAAGTCTCCAAATGTTTCAGAATTAAGCAGTTAATAATTTTTAACAGTTAAAAATTATTAACTGTTCTTTCACATCTGTGAGAGACTACACACTCATTTCAGTTCCTGTATCGAAAAGGTCTTTACAGGTATGGAAATGTTACAGGTGTGGAAACATGCTTATTATGAAGAAAGTATTCCTTTTTAATCTCTTAATTATTACAAACATATAATCAAATTTCTTGGTTCAAGGCAAGAACTAGTTTTACTTCTCTCAAATGCTATTAGTAGCACTAAGTTCATTCAGGAATGACGCTTAATCTTACAGATATTTGAAGCAAACACTCCCACACGGGACTGCCCATTCTCCCCGGGGTTTTCACACTTTCCGGGAAGTGCTGAACCACTGCACTCACACGTCTACCATCTAAAAGCCGCCATAGGCTGCAAAGGGTCAGTGTGGACTCTCACTGCCATTGGCCAATCTCGCTGTGACAGGGCAGCTCCTTAGCAGGACTAGCAATGGCTCACTAGGGCTTTTTGAAACTTTTGACAAATATAAAGATTGCTAAGAAAGCTTGGTGAGTTCTGACAAAGATCCTTTGCTTGGCCAAACGTTAGTCAGGCTCCCGAACCTTCTCCTAGGCCCATCCGTGCACTTCCTTGCAAAATCCAGTTTCAGCTGAAAGCCCTGCAAAATCAGTTAAGCAAGAACCCCCGCCTTCTACATCTGACCACCTTCCTTGTCTGATGGGGTTCGTCCTCCACCACCATCCCCGGGTGATGTCTGATCCCCCTGGCCTGTCTTCAGCAAGAATCCCCCTCCCCACTGACAGTTCTTCTTGGTGAGTATCCCTCCACTGACCCGACCCTGCTCCTTGACTATAAACCCCACTTGCCTGTGCTGTGTTTGGAGTTGAGCCCAATCTGCAAACCCCTCTGCAAACTCCCATGGTGTGGTGGTCCCTATACTTATGGCGATGGTCCTGAACAAAGTTGCCGAATCATGCTTTAGTAAGTATCATTGAGTCCTCTTTTCCTTAACAGTCACCACATCACACGGCCTCTGTCACCAGCAAGGTTCATGAGAAGGCGGCTCAAGAGAAAGAAGTTCCAGGGAAGCTGGGTTCGTTGGGGTCAGAATAGCAGCATTGTGCTGGGGACTTCAGGGAAAAGACGAAGCTGGGGAAGGGTATCTAACTAAGGAGCCTGTGGGGGGAAACATGGGAAAGGAAAGACATGTGAGCGAGCTGCATCCAGGGGCAGGGTAACTGTGTTGGGAAGCTGGAAGGAGCGGGTGGGGAAAAGTAACCGTAGGAAGGACGCAGCGTGCAGATACAGCTGCAGCTAGCGTATTTCGATAAGCTGCGAGAGTGTATGTCTCAAAGCAGCCACAGCTCTTTGCAAGCCCGCTCCAGGTATACCCCGCTTTGCCCAGCCCCACGGCCCCAAAATCCCCCAGTGCGTCGCGCTTCAGGCACGTCTCCACCAGGGGGCACTGTGGGCCACGACAATCAGAGCATTGTCGCCATCCAGGTACTGGCGGTGGAGCCCTGGACCTCACGGAGTGATTCGAGAATGGTTCACTTTCGGGGTCTCGGTGTCACTATTGGATGTCCCCTGCCATCCCTGAGGTGCCCTCTGCTGCAGGGGTGCGCACCACCACATGAATAAGAGCTGTTTCTGCCGCCGCTTGTGCGCCGGGCCGAGGTCCGCCCCCGGCCGCCGCACCCTCCTCTTCCTCCCGCCGCCCGTCCCCTCCCGGGCCCTGGCTTCAAAGTCGCTCCTCCTCTTCCTCTGCGCTGATAACATCGAGCGGGCCAGCTCGATTTCTGCAGCCTTTTACTGATCCGCTGCGCGGTGCCAGGGAGAGGTTATTTATTTTTTCCCAGGAAACGTCAACATCTAGGTGGGAAAGGACTGGTTTCCTGGAAGAGCACTTCTAGAAAGACCATCCCCCTGGGAAACAAAACAAACTTTATCTAGGTACTTCCTGTTTCCTCAGTTTAAAGTACTCCCTCCCCTGGCCAGATCCTTGTAAAAGCACTTCAAAGGCCGGGCCTTCCAGGTTTAGGCTCACAGGCTTTTTCCTTTTAACCCTTTATGGTTTACGCTAATTTTGCATTTAGTTCTACTCAGTGGTTTGTGGCCATTAAAGGAGCAAGATTATTAAATCCCATTCAGCTAATTTCTGATAAATTTGTGTGTATCCCACGTGAACACTCGTGTTATGCAGAGGAGAACGCGTGCTGTATTCTGTGTCACTGTGAGATGAAAGGCACACAGTGGGTGCTACTGTCATTTGTAAATATTTATATTTACTTATTAAAATTTGCAAAAACGGATACCCACTACACCTTCACTTGCAGAATTATGATAGTTTATCTTCTCCGCGGCCCTCCACGTAGTTACTCTGCTTGAGAGGCACAAATAATAATAGTGTGTGAGAGTGTCAAGATTAGGGTCGCTTCTTAGATACAAAGGTTGCTTTTTAAAAATTCCCTGTTGTAAAGCTAACCTTTCTTGGAGGGAACAGGTGACGGAACTAGCTATCAGGTGAACCGCACTATACATTCGTCTGTGGGAGATCGGAAAGATCTCGGGGAGACACGAGCCTCCTTTTCCTGTGGAAAAGCGGGGAGGAGGGTGTCTCACGAGGCAGGTGGAAGATCTGCGTCTGAAGGAGATGATGAGCGGGGAAGTGCTTCGTTGGACTCAGATGCCCTGGCTGAATGTCAAGGCTATTCTCGTTCTGATGGTGGCCGAGGGAAGAGGAGGCCGCAGAGGGGACCAGGGTAGGCAGAGGGCAGGTCCGCCTCACGGGGTCGAGCGCCTGTCCTGCCCAGAAGAGTGGAGGAGAGGTGAGGAGCCCGGGGCCCAGGCGCTTCCATCCCAGCTCTGCACGGTGTGTGGCTCTGGGGGTTCGGTGAATCAGTGGTGGTGACGGAGTGTTTACTAGTGAAGATGGTGTGGGATCTGACTCCAGAAGAGTCGGCATTGCCAGTTGATAAGCTTGAAGACTTTGAGGAAGTTACTCGAACCCTCTGTGCTTGCCCTCTGACCTGTAAATGGTGGGTGATGCCAAGTGTGGTTGTCGCATTGAATGGGAGGAGTAGAACAGCCGACGCTGTAACCTGTAGGGCACCACGGTGACCCTATTGTATAGAGGTCACGAGTGGCCAGCTCACTCTCCGAAGTGAGGCAGTGGCACCGGACCCTACCGGTGGTCACTGTGTTCCTCACCACCACGCGCTCCCCGTTAAGGGAAAGAAAGTCTATTTCACTGAAAATGTCCTTGATGAAGCAGTAAGAATTACTAAGTTTATTAAACACTGGCCCTTGGGGACCTGTCTTATGCTCTGTGACAAGGTGGAAGTGCACCTAGAGCGCTTCCGCCGCATCCTCACGTACAAGGGTGACCTTGAGGAAAAGTGCATGAGACGGGAGCTCAACTAGCTGCCTTTTTAAAATAGAATTTCCACGGAACACCAATTTCACCTAAAGAATGAGTAACAGTCAACTTATCATTATTCAGACCTGGGTATTTGGCAAACATACTCTTGAAAAAGAATGAGGTGAGCCTGCCATTTCAAAACAATTGACTGTATGCGTTGCTGTGATAAAATTCAAGCTTCCAGGAAAAGTTAGAATTATGTCTGCCACCATGAAGCAGCCATGCTTCTCAATACTTAACATTTTTCTGGTGAGATCAATGATATTAACCAATGTGTATTTTTTTTTATTAATAGACTATTTTAGAGCAGTTTGGAGTTTACTGAGAAATTGAGCAAAAAGTACAGTTCCTATATAACCCCTCCCTCATCTCCAGTTTCTCATATTATTAACATCTTACATTAGTGTGGTATGTCTGTGTGAATCAATGAACCAGTATTGATACATTATTAATCAAAGTCCATAGTTTACATTAGGACTCACTCTGTGTTGTACAGTTCTATGGATTTTGACAAACGTGGGATGTCATGTGTCCACCATTACAGTATCACACAGACCAGTTTCACTGACCTCAAAATCCCCTCTGATGGGGTTCAGGACACACTCCCCCCAAATAGGGCACCTTGGCATATTGAAAATTTTTAAGCCGAAGGGATCTGAGAAAACTGCAGAGGCAGGAAGGTCACTCTCACCTTCCCCTGTCCTCCCCTGAAGCAGATCATCAAACCTAGAAAGGATTTTCTGAACTTCCCCTGAAGCAGGTCATAAGACTCTCATGTGAGAGGTGCTCTCCCTGTACCTGGAGGAGAGAAGCATCCTCATCTCTGATGATGAAGGGTCACAGAGAAGAATCAGGCCTTGCTAAGTTCCCCCCAATTTTTTATTACTATCTTTAACATTTCTTTTTTCCTTTCCTTTCCTTTCCTTTTATTTTTTTTCTTTTCTCTTCTCTTTTTTCTTTCCTTTTCTTCTCTTATTTTTTCTTTTCTTTTCTTTTCTATCTATCTTTCTTTCTTTCTTTCTTTTTTTTTGAGATAGAGTCTCAATCTGTTGCCCAAGCTAGAGTGCAGTGGCCTGATCATAGCTCATTGCAATCTCAAACTCCTGGGCTCAAGTGATCCTCCTGCCTCAGCCTCCTGAGTAGCTGGGACTACAGGTGCACGCCACCATGACTGGCTAATTTTTCTTTTTTTTCTTCCTTTCTTTTTTTTGTAGAGACAAGGTCTTGCTCTTGCTCAGGCTGGTCTCAAACTCCTGACCTCAAGAAATCCTCCCACCTCAGCCTCCCAAAGTGCTAGGATGACAGGTATGAGCCACTACTGCCTGGCCTATTATCTTTAGATCATATTCTTTATCCAGAGTATTTCTCTACAACTGTCCGTTCTTCATCAAAGCTAGCAAAAGAATACCAACATCTAACCATTTCTTTGGGTCTTCATTTCCCTATGAAAGCTCCCGTGTCACGTAAAACTTACATAAATGTGTATGCTTTTCTCTTGTTAATCTATCTTTTGTTATAGAGGCCTCAGCCACGAATGTAGGATGAGTAGAGAAAAAGATATTTTCCTCCCATGCACCCGTGTTCAGCTTATTCATCCCTCCCCACACTCTCACTGATCTTTTTGTTTCGTATTGTGCTAAAAGTCACATAACATAAAATTTACCATCATAACCATTTAAGTACACAGGACAGTAGTGTTACTATACACACCTTATGCAACAGATCTCTAGAATGTTTTCCTCTTACAAAGCTAAAACTCTATACCCGCTGAACAGCTCCTCTTTCTCTCCTTCCCCCAGCTCCTGGCAACCACTATTCTACTTCCAGTTTCTAAGATTTTGACTACTTTAGATACCACATGTAAGTGGAGTCATACAGTATTTGTCTTTTTGTGTGTCTTTTGGTTTATCTCTCTTACCATAACGTCGGGCGAGTTTCATCCGTGTTGCAGCATATGACAGAATTTCCTCTTTTTAACAACACAATAATAGTCCATTGTATGTATATACCATATTTTCTTTATCTATGTGTTGATTGATGGATATTTAGGTTATTTCCACATCTTGGCTATTGTCCATAATGCTGCAATGAATATGAGTGTACAAATGTCTCTTCGAGATCCTGTTTTCAATTCTTTTGGTTATATACCCAGAAGCGGGACTGCTGGATCATATGGTAATTCTGTTTTTAAGTTTTTGAGGAAACTTCATACCATTTTTCACAGTGGCTGCACCATTTTACATTCCCACCAACAGTCCATAAGTGTTCCGATTTCTCCCCATCCTTGCCTACATCTGTTATTTTCTGTTTTTCTGATAGTGACCATTCTAGTGGGAATAAGGTCATAACTTATTATGATTTTGATTTGCATTTCCCTAATGATTAGTGATGTTTAGTATCTTTTCATATGCTTATTGGCCATTTGTATATCTTCTCTGGAGAAATGTCTATTCATGTCCTTTGACCATTTTAGACCATACTTTGTTGTTGTTGCTGTTGAGTTGTAGGAGTTTTTGAAAGTACATATATTCTGGATATTAACTCCTTATTAGACATATGGTTTGAAAATATTTTCTTTCATTCTGTAAATTGCCTTTTTATGCTATTGATTATTTCCCTTCCTATGCAGAAGTATTTAAGTTTGATGTAGTCCCATTTGTCTATTTTTGCTTTTGTTGCCTGTGCATTGGTGTCATGTTCAAGATCCTTGCCAGTACTAAAAGACAAAAGGCAATTCAAACAAATATGTTTATCACAGCATGATTCACAATAGTGAAAAATTGGGGCAACCCAAATAACCAATGAATAGTAAATGTTAAGCAAACACTAGTACATTAGTATAGTAAAACCCTGTGTAGATGTCAACATGGCAAGTATGCAGATGACATTCAGTAAAAAGTGAGCACACCCAATAGTTTGTAGCATAACCATTGATTCTAACTCTATAAAAATTCATGTTTGAATATTGACCAGAATGAAAAATATTTCAGTTAAGCAGATTTTTTCTGTAAAGTGGGTTATGTGCACATTAACCTTATAAATGGGGGACAGCCACTACAAGAACAATTAGTTCTGGGCACCGGAAGGCACACAAGCAGGCCAGGATGAGCCATTTTAGCGTTTGTGGGGGCCGCTTTGGGGGTCTCATGTCCTCTCTGGCCTGCCGTCTCCTCATGGTCTAGCAGGGCAGCTGCTTGCAGGTAGCCTGATGTCCGTGTCTCAGTGGCTCTCTCTGTCCCAGAGTACCTTGGACTGAAGGTTTGAGGAGGCCCAGAGGGGAGGAAAAGAGATAAAAGCAAAACAACAAAACAGCAACAACAGAAATAGAGCCACTTAGTCATAAACTTTATGACCTTTTGGAGGAAGACAAATGAAAATAATTCTACTTCTGAAGGGAAATGTGTTTACTTGTCTCAAAATTATTGTTTCTTCCTGAAATAAAAAAATAAAAATAGGACCAAATGAAACTATCTCAAGGTCATTTTTGGGAGCCTAAAATAGATGTACAAGAGTGGAAGCACACGGAACGGACAGAGGTCTGTGTTCGAGGCTCTTTTCCACTAATAAGCCGTGTGGCCTGGGGGAAACACCTGCTCAATTCCTTGTTCATCAAATATTATCTTTCTCACTGGATTATTGTAGGATATCTAAAATGGGGGTGTGAGCTGTAAAGTAGAACAAAAATGTAAGATGACCATTGCAATATCCGAGTCTATAAAATATTCCGTACTGATGATAAAAGCAGTGGTCATCTTTCAAATGCTGTTTTCCCTAAGACTCCATGCCTGTATTGCAGAAAATAGCTCAAACCAAGAACAAAGCTTTCAGCAAGCATTTTGGACTCTATCCCAAATCCTGATTAATCCTAAGTCTTGGTACTTGGAGGGAGCAGTTTCAGTTTTTCTAGGTGAAAAATAGAACGGACTCATTAGCAAGTGCTGGACGCTGACCTCAGCCCGGTCTGGTGCGGTTCGCTAGAGGGCGCTGATGGGATTTCTGGTATGTTAGTTTGATGCTCTGCAGACAATTGATTGTGAACTCCTGCGCGCTCTGGGGAACAGTGGCTGACACCTGGGATGCACGTACAACAGGGAAGGCGAAGGAGGGATGACGTGGAGTTGGATGGAATGGGTCATGTTAGTGACTTATGCGGACATCCTTAGCAACCAGCACAGCTGTGTCGTAAACACGCTTGTCGTAACGCAGCGAGTGTGAGGAGGAGCTGCGAGGGGAGGGCTAAGGCTGTCAGAGGCAAGCTGAGAAGTCAGGACCTTTTCCCAGTGCCCACTCCCCTCTCCATGCTGGCCCTAGGTGCCCTAGATGCCCACACCCTTCCATGGGGTGGCATCTCAGGTTCCAGAACCGAGAAAGCTATAGCTTTGGGCTCAAAGCTTCTACTCACAGAGCCAGAGGGACGGATCTGTATGTGTGGCAGGTGCAGGGGCTGGGGGCTGAGAGGAGCTCCAGAGCGGGGCAGCATGCCCACCCTGCTTGGGCTGTGCAGAGGTTTGCAACAGGTTGGGCAGCAGCCTGAGAGCCTGGCGACAGTTCTGGTGGGTGACATAGAGCCAGATGCAGCTCAGGCCCTGAGATCTGGGCCAGGCTGAGAAGGGAGAAAGTCTCTTGCTATAGAGATAATTGGAATAAATTACATTTTCAAACATTCGATTGCATCATTCCAGTTGCAACGTACATGTCTTCTGAAGGCACTTAAGGTGATGTTTGTCAAAGGACAGTCCCCAGATGCAAGCATCGGAAGCACCTGGATATCCTCCCCGAAGATGTTGACTTTGATTCTGTGGGTGTGGGTGTGGGCTCAGGTGTGTGCATTTTCTTTTCTTTTTCGTTTTCTCCCTCAGAACTCCCTTTGAGAAAGAGGCATGTGCATTTTAAATAAGGACTCCGAATGCTTTTGGAAATTGCATAAGGATTTCCCCTGCAGATGGACATCTTAGATGTCAAGACAGGAAGGTGGGCAAGTATTTTATGACTGAGCTTTTCAAAGTTCCTCAAACTGTGCTATGTTAGTTGTTCACTCCATCAAACCTTGAGAGAAAAATGTGTTTGGAGATGGTAGAGAGTTGCATGATATTCCTCATTTCCTTTTCTTTTCTGGCCCAGTGTAATTCCTGAATATTCAGAGAACATTCCTAGCTGGGAGTCACGGTGATCACTGGCCTCACCCCCTCCTCCCCACCAGGAGACCGAATCCTCACCGTCAGGCACGTATTAGTTTTTTATGTTGTGCAGCAAATTACCACAAACTAAGCAGCTTAAAACACCACCCATTTGTTACCTCGCCATTTCCGTGGTGCAGGAGTCCCAGCGTGGCTTAGCCAGGTTCTGCACCACAAGGCTGCAGTCAGGGCACCTGCCAGGCTGTGCTCTCCTCTGGAGTTTGGAGCTCTCTTCCGAGCTTTCATGGTTGTGGGAAGAATTCACTTCCTTGTGGTTACAGAACTGGGGGGCTCGGCTTACCTGCTTTTGGCTGGAGTCCAACCTCAGGCCCTCCAGGTGACTCAGTTCCCTGCCATGTGGTCCTTTCCAGAGGCAAGTCATGGCAACAACACAGCTGTTTGCAGCTTTGAGACCAGCAGGAGAATCTCTGTCCCTGCAGGCAGCTAAGACAGGGTCTTAACGTAACCTAACCAAGGGAGTGATGGCCCATCACCCTGGCCACACTGGCTGTGTATTCGCTTTCTAGGGCGGCCATAACAAACTACTGCAGATTAGGTGGCTTAAACAACAGACATTTAATTTTTCACACTCCCAGAGGCAAGAAGTCTGAGACGGAGGTGTTGGTGGGGTGGCTTCTCCTCTCCTTGGCTTGCAGCCGCCTTCTCCCTGTGCCTTCACGTGGTCTCCCTCTCTGTGGGTCCGTGTCCTAATCCCCTTTTCTTATAAGGACACTGGTCACACTGGATCAGGGCCTACCTATATGGCTTCATTTTACCTTAATTACCTCTTGAAAGGCCCTGTCTCCAAACATAGGCACATTCTGAGATACCGGGAGTTAGGACTTTAACATTTGAATTTGAGGGGGGACACAGTTCCACCCAGAGCACAGTGAGATGTGGGGTATGTCAAAAAAGAAAAAAACCGTGGCAACACACAGTAAGAGAAGCACAAGATGCTGTGGGGAGGTTCCTGGGATGGGGTCGGAGTCGGCCTCAGCAGGTTGGGGGAGCCTTCCTGGGGGAGCCGACATCCAAGCTTGGGTGTGAAGCATCCAGAGGAGCCAGCAGCAGGCGGAGGGAAGGAGCCAAGTGTCCGGGGAGAAGGAATAACATCGCGTCAGTCAGGAGTGACCGCGCCTTCAAGCGAGAGTGTACTGAATTGATCAGGGGTGACCTGAGGCAGTAGGAGTCTATTGTCCTCACATCCTAGGGAGCCGGAGTAGCAGCTGCTGGCCTTGGTTCAGCCAATTGATGTCAGCCTGGCAGCCCTGCTGTTCCCTGGGAGTTTCCCTCACAGTCACAAGATAGCTGTCATCACCCTAGAATCATTTCTGTGTTCCAGGCACGACAAGTGAGAAAATGCTGTTAGCAATGTCTATCCTTTTAATCAGGAAAGCAAAAGCTTTCCTGGAAACTCCCAGCAGATGTGGGTCAGACAGTGTCACAAATGGCTCCCTTAGCTTCAAAGAAGGCTGGGAATGGGAGCATTTTGCTGTCCTGGCCGTCATAGCGGGAGGGGAAGGGAGATGGGGGCCGAGACAGGGTGTGTTAGTCAGTTGGGGTGGCCACAGCATTCAAAGGGCTGGCGGTGGAGGAATGAGGCTTGTCCAGAGAGCTGACAGTGGTTAGTAGAGTTGGAGGATGAACTCGAGTGGGGAAGTGGCAGGAGCAGGGATAGGGTCATGAGGACAGATTAAGGAGTTTATTTTACTTTGGAGACATTGAAGGATGTCCCAGTTATCTACTGCTGCGTTGTAAACCACTCCAAACTTTGTGGCATCAAACAATGACCATTTAGTTAAGTGCACAGATTCTGCGAGCCAGGAATTCTGACAGGCACAGCAGGAGGGCTTGTCTCTGCTCTATGGTGTGTGGGGCCTTAGTTCAAAGACTGAATGGCTGGAG